>JAPZIH010000881.1:0-34462 GCA_027410445.1 Discoglossus pictus | reverse complement strand
TGACTGGGGGGGGACAGGCTGTGTGTGTGTGTGTGTGTGACTGGGGGGGACAGGCTGTGTGTGTGTGTGTAGTGACTGGGGGGGGGACAGGCTGTGTGTGTGTGTGTAGTGACTGGAGGGGACAGGCTGTGTGTGTGTGTGTAGTGACTGGAGGGGACAGGCTGTGTGTGTGTGTAGTGACTGGGGGGGACAGGCTGTGTGTGCGTAGTGACTGGGGGGGACAGGCTGTGTGTGTGTGTGTAGTGACTGGGGGGGGACAGGCTGTGTGTGTGTGTGTAGTGACTGGAGGGGACAGGCTGTGTGTGTGTGTAGTGACTGGAGGGGACAGGCTGTGTGTGTGTGTAGTGACTGGAGGGGACAGGCTGTGTGTGTAGTGACTGGAGGAGACAGGCTGTGTGTGTGTGTGTGTGACTGGAGGGGACAGGCTGTGTGTGTGTGTAGTGACTGGAGGGGACAGGCTGTGTGTGTGTGTGTGTGTGACTGGAGGGGACAGGCTGTGTGTGTAGTGACTGGGAGGGGACAGGCTGTGTGTGTGTGTGTGTAGTGACTGGAGGAGACAGGCTGTGTGTGTGTGTAGTGACTGGAGGGGACAGGCTGTGTGTGTGTGTGTGTGTAGTGACTGGAGGGGACAGGCTGTGTGTGTGTCTAGTGACTGGAGGGGACAGGCTGTGTGTGTGTCTAGTGACTGGAGGGGACAGGCTGTGTGTGTGTGTGTAGTGACTGGAGGGGACAGGCTGTGTGTGTGTCTAGTGACTGGAGGGGACAGGCTGTGTGTGTGTCTAGTGACTGGGGGGGGACAGGCTGTGTGTGTGTCTAGTGACTGGAGGGGACAGGCTGTGTGTGTGTGACTAGAGGAGACAGGCTGTGTGTGTGTGCAGTGACTGGAGGGGACAGGCTGTGTGTGTGTGTGTGTGTAGTGACTGGAGGGGACAGGCTGTGTGTGTGTGTAGTGACTGGAGGGGACAGGCTGTGTGTGTGTGTGTAGTGACTGGAGGGGACAGGGTGTGTGTGTGTGTAGTGACTGGGGGGGCAGGCTGTGTAGTGACTGGAGAGGACAGGCTGTGTGTGTGTGTGTAGTGACTGGAGGGGACAGGCTGTGTGTGTAGTGACTAGAGGAGACAGGCTGTGTGTGTGTGCAGTGACTGGAGGGGACAGGCTGTGTGTGTGTGTGTGTAGTGACTGGAGGGGACAGGCTGTGTGTGTGTGTGTGTAGTGACTGGAGGGGACAGGCTGTGTGTGTGTGTGTAGTGACTGGAGGTTACAGGCTGTGTGTGTTTGTAGTGACTGGAGGGGACAGGCTGTGTGTGTGTAGTGACTGGAGAGGACAGGCTGTGTGTGTGTGTGTAGTGACTGGAGGGGACAGGCTGTGTGTGTGTGTAGTGACTGGAGGGGACAGGCTGTGTGTGTGTGTAGTGACTGGGGGGGACAGGCTGTGTGTGTGTGTGTAGTGACTGGAGGGGACAGGCTGTGTGTGTGTGTAGTGACTGGAGGGGACAGGCTGTGTGTGTGTGTAGTGACTGGGGGGGACAGGCTGTGTGTGTGTGTAGTGACTGGAGGGGACAGGCTGTGTGTGTGTGTAGTGACTGGAGGGGACAGGCTGTGTGTGTGTGTGTGTGTGTGTAGTGACTGGAGGGGACAGGCTGTGTGTGTGTGTAGTGACTGGAGGTTACAGGCTGTGTGTGTGTGTAGTGACTGGAGGGGACAGGCTGTGTGTGTGTGTGTGTGTGTAGTGACTGGAGAGGACAGGCTGTGTGTGTGTGTGTAGTGACTGGAGGGGACAGGCTGTGTGTGTGTAGTGACTGGAGGGGACAGGCTGTGTGTGTTTAGTGACTGGAGGGGACAGGCTGTGTGTGTGTCTAGTGACTGGAGGGGACAGGCTGTGTGTGTGTCTAGTGACTGGAGGGGACAGGCTGTGTGTGTGTCTAGTGACTGGAGGGGACAGGCTGTGTGTGTGTCTAGTGACTGGAGGGGACAGGCTGTGTGTGTGTGTGTGACTGGAGGGGACAGGCTGTGTGTGTGTGTAGTGACTGGAGGGGACAGGCTGTGTGTGTGTGTAGTGACTGGAGGGGACAGGGTGTGTGTGTGTGTGTAGTGACTGGAGGGGACAGGCTGTGTGTGTGTGTAGTGACTGGGGGGGGACAGGCTGTGTGTGTGTGTAGTGACTGGGGGGACAGGCTGTGTGTGTGTGTAGTGACTGGAGAGGACAGGTGCTGTGTGTGTGTAGTGACTGGAGAGGACAGGTGCTGTGTGTGTGTGTGTAGTGACTGGAGGGGACAGGCTGTGTGTGTGTGTGTGTGTAGTGACTGGGGGGGGAAGGCTGTGTGTGTGTGTGTGTGTGTAGTGACTGGAGGGGACAGGCTGTGTGTGTGTGTGTGTGTAGTGACTGGAGGGGACAGGCTGTGTGTGTGTAGTGACTGGAGGGGACAGGCTGTGTGTGTCTAGTGACTGAAGGGGACAGGCTGTGTGTGTCTAGTGACTGAAGGGGACAGGCTGTGTGTGTGTGTAGTGACTGGAGGGGACAGGCTGTGTGTGTGTGTGTGTGTAGTGACTGGAGGGGGACAGGCTGATGTGTTGTGTGTGTGTAGTGACTGGAGGAGGACAGAAGCTGTGTGTGTGTGTAGTCCACTGGAGAGGACATAGGTGGCTGTGTCGTGTGTAAGTGACCTGGAGAGGACAGGTGCTGTGTGTGTGTATTGACAGGAGGGGACCAGGCTGTCTTGTGTGTGTGTGTGTATGTGACTGGAGGGACAGGCAGAGTGTGTGTGTGTAGGTGACTGGGGGGGGACGAAGGCTGTCTGTGTGTGTGTGTGTGAGTGACTGGGGGAGGCAGGCTGTGTGTGTGTGTTGTAGTGAACTGAGGTGGACAGGCTGTGTGTGTATGTAGTAGTGACTGGGGGGGGGCAGGCTGTGTGTGTATGTGTGTAGTGAACTGGGGGGGGGACAGGCTGTGTCGTGTGTGTGATGTAGTGCTGGGGGGGGAACAGGGCTGTGTGTAGTGACTGCGAGGGACAGGCTTTTCGTGTGTGTGTGTCGTGACTGGGGGGGGAACAGGCTGTGTGTGTGTGTGTAGTGACTGGGGGGGGGACAGGCTGTGTGTGTGTGTGTGTAGTGACTGGGGGGGGGCCAGGCTGTGTGTGTGTGTGTAGTGACTGGGGGGGGACAGGCTGTGTGTGTGTGTGTAGTGACTGGAGGGGACAGGCTGTGTGTGTGTGTGTAGTGACTGGAGGGGACAGGCTGTGTGTGTGTGTAGTGACTGGAGGGGACAGGCTGTGTGTGCGTAGTGACTGGGGGGGGACAGGCTGTGTGTGTGTGTGTAGTGACTGGAGGGGACAGGCTGTGTGTGTGTGTGTAGTGACTGGAGGGGACAGGCTGTGTGTGTGTAGTGACTGGAGGGGACAGGCTGTGTGTGTAGTGACTGGGAGGGGACAGGCTGTGTGTGTGTGTGTAGTGACTGGAGGAGACAGGCTGTGTGTGTGTGTGTGTAGTGACTGGAGGGGACAGGCTGTGTGTGTGTGTGTGTAGTGACTGGAGGGGACAGGCTGTGTGTGTGTGTAGTGACTGGAGGGGACAGGCTGTGTGTGTGTGTAGTGACTGGAGGGGACAGGCTGTGTGTGTGTGTAGTGACTGGAGGGGACAGGCTGTGTGTGTGTGTGTGTAGTGACTGGAGGGGACAGGCTCTGTGTGTGTGTCTAGTGACTGGATGGGGACAGGCTGTGTGTGTGTCTAGTGACTGGAGGGGACAGGCTGTGTGTGTGTCTAGTGACTGGAGGGGACAGGCTGTGTGTGTAGTGACTAGAGGAGACAGGCTGTGTGTGTGTGCAGTGACTGGAGGGGACAGGCTGTGTGTGTGTGTGTGTGTAGTGACTGGAGGGGACAGGCTGTGTGTGTGTGTGTGTGTAGTGACTGGAGGGGACAGGCTGTGTGTGTGTGTAGTGACTGGGGGGGGACAGGCTGTGTGTGTGTGTGTAGTGACTGGAGGGGACAGGGTGTGTGTGTGTGTAGTGACTGGGGGGGCAGGCTGTGTGTAGTGACTGGAGAGGACAGGCTGTGTGTGTGTGTGTAGTGACTGGAGGGGGACAGGCTGTGTGTGTAGTGACTAGAGGAGACAGGCTGTGTGTGTGTGTAGTGAATGGAGGGGACAGGCTGTGTGTGTGTGTAGTGACTGGGGGGGACAGGCTGTGTGTGTGTGTGTAGTGACTGGGGGGGACAGGCTGTGTGTGTGTAGTGACTGGGGGGACAGGCTGTGTGTGTGTAGTGACTGGAGGGGACAGGCTGTGTGTGTGTGTAGTGACTGGAGGGGACAGGCTGTGTGTGTGTGTAGTGACTGGAGGGGACAGGCTGTGTGTGTGTGTAGTGACTGGAGGGGACAGGCTGTGTGTGTGTGTAGTGACTGGAGGGGACAGGCTGTGTGTGTGTGTAGTGACTGGGGGGACAGGCTGTGTGTGTGTAGTGACTGGAGGGGACAGGCTGTGTGTGTGTAGTGACTGGAGGGGACAGGCTGTGTGTGTGTGTAGTGACTGGAGGGGACAGGCTGTGTGTGTGTGTAGTGACTGGGGGGGGACAGGCTGTGTGTGTGTGTAGTGACTGGAGGGGACAGGCTGTGTGTGTGTGTGTAGTGACTGGAGGGGACAGGCTGTGTGTGTGTGTGTAGTGACTGGGGGGGACAGGCTGTGTGTTTGTGTGTGAGAGTTTTCCGTCTATCGTCATATTATTATGATGACCCTTTTAACCCTTTCAGGTACAACGCATACCGAACCCCTGCACACCCACAGTTTCGCACTCAGTACATTCGCCGGCGTAGCCAGCTCCTCCGGGAGAATGCCAAGGCCGGGTATGATCCCCAGATACGACGGCAGTACCTGAAACTGCGCAGCCTGCTCCTGGCGCAGCGATACGGGCCGCTGTCAGAGCAAAGCAGCTTTAGGGCCCACAGCAACAGCATCCGGAGCTCACGCACTACCCTGGACCGCATGGAGGTGAGACTGGCATGAGGGCAAGGCACAGACTGTATGTGACTCTGGCATGAGGGGAAGCATGGGCTGTATGTGACCCTGGCATGAGGGGAAGGCACGGACTGTATGTGACCCTGGCATGAGGGGAAGGCACGGACTGTATGTGAGACTGGCATGCGGGGAAGGCACAGGCTGTATGTGACCCTGGCATGAGGGGAAGGCACGGACTGTATGTGACTCTGGCATGAGGGGAAGGCACAGGCTGTATGTGACCCTGGCATGAGGGGAAGGCACGGACTGTATGTGACTCTGGCATGAGGGGAAGGCACAGGCTGTATGTGACCCTGGCATGAGGGGAAGGCACAGGCTGTATTTGACCCTGGCATGAGGGCAAGGCACGGACTGTATGTGACCCTGGCATGAAGGGAAGGCACGGGCTGTATGTGACCCTGGCATGAGGGGAAGGCATGGACTGTATGTGACCCTGGCATGAGGGGAAGCACGGGCTGTATGTGACCCTGGCATGAGGGCAAGGCACGGACTGTATGTGACCCTGGCATGAAGGGAAGGCACGGACTGTATGTGACCCTGGCATGAGGGGAAGGCGCGGACTGTATGTGACCCTGGCATGATAGGAACGCATGGGCTGTATGTGACCCTGGCATGAGGAGAGGGCACGGACTGTATGTGACCCTGGCATGAGGGGAGGGCACGGACTGTATGTGACCCTGGCATGAGGGGAGGGCACGGACTGTATGTGACTCTGGCATGAGGGGAAGGCACGGGCTGTATGTGACCCTGGCATAAGGGGGGGAAACGCACTGTATGTAACCCTGGCATGAGGGGAAGGCACGGGCTGTATGTGAGACTGGCATGAGGGGAAGCATGGGCTGTATGTGGGACTGGCATGAGGGGAAGCATGGGCTGTATGTGACACTGGCATGAGGGGAAGCATGGGCTGTAAGGGGGACTGGCATGAGGGGGAAGCATGGGCTGTATGTGGGACTGGCATGAGGGGAGGGCACGGGCTTAATGTGGGACTGGCATGAGGGGAACGCATGGGCTGTATGTGGGACTGGCATGTGGGGAGGGCACGGGCTGTATGTGGGACTGGCATGAGGGGAACGCATGGGCTGTATGTGGGACTGGCATGAGGGGAACGCATGGGCTGTATGTGGGACTGGCATGAGGGGAACGCATGGGCTGTATGTGGGACTGGCATGTGGGGAGGGCACGGGCTTAATGTGGGACTGGCATGAGGGGAACGCATGGGCTGTATGTGGGACTGGCATGTGGGGAGGGCACGCGCTGTATGTGGGACTGGCATGAGGGGAAGCATGGGCTGTATGTGGGACTGGCATGTGGGGAGGGCATGCGCTGTATGCGAGACGGTCTGGAGCAGACACTCAAACTTTTCTTGTCTCCATAGGATTTGGAAGAAGAGCCGCGGTCCCAGGGGTCACGAGGTCACAGACGTTCTGTTAGCCGAGGATCATACCAACTACAGGCACAAATGAACCGTGTAGCACAGGAAGAAAGGTGAGTGGGCAGATCCGGGCAAAAAGGTGAGGGGCGGGAAGGGGAGCAAGTGGATGAGGACGGGAAGGGGAGAGGGGAGGATGAGAACGGGAAGGGGAGAGGGGAGGATGAGAGCGGGAAGGGGAGAGGGGAGGATGAGAGCGGGAAGGGGAGAGGGGAGGATGAGAGCGGGAAGGGGAGAGGGGAGGATGAGAACGGGAAGGGGAGAGGGGAGGATGAGAACGGAAGGGGAGAGGGAGGATGAGAACGGGAAGGGGAGAGGGGAGGATGAGAACGGGAAGGGGAGAGGGGAGGATGAGAACGGGAAGGGGAGAGGGGAGGATGAGAACGGGAAGGGGAGAGGGGAGGATGAGAACGGGAAGGGGAGCAGGCAGATCAGGGTGAGAGATGAAGATTCAGAGTGCAGGGGCATTAATGTCCCCGTCTCTCACAGAGCTCCAGGCAGTGTGGTTCCAACACCTCTAGCTGAGGCAAGTCGGGCGATGGCAGGAGACACCACCTTGAGTGAGAATTACGCCTTTGCTGGCATGTACCATATCTTTGACCAACATGTGGATCACGCTGGTGAGTATTCACTCCGAACAGGCCTGAGCTGAGTCACTTAGCAAACAGGAGAGTCTGAAAGTGAGCAATGTGTGGGTGGGGAGGGTGACTGTGTGTTACCTGGTGGTGCCGCTGGAACTGGAGGGGATTTTATTTTGTGTATTTAGGGTGCGTATTGAGGAGAATTGGAGCTGGGATTCTCTGTGTGTTAAGTATTGTGTGTCCTCAAGGAGTTCTTTGTGTGCCAAGTTGTCATTGTGTAACTAGAATATGTGCTATAGGGGGCGGTGAGTGTTTGCCAAGGGGGATTTTCATTGTTTGGTGCATGGGTCAAGTAGGATATTTGGTATGAACCAAGAGACTTCTCCTTGTGTAACTGGAGTGTGTGCAGAGGTTTATTCTCAGTGCCACAACCCAAAGATGAGGGGTCCACGTACTCCAAATTCTCCTGCTTTTAACTTATAGGAGCAATCTGCAGGTTGTGACTTTATTCATCTCAGCTCCCAGCAATTCAGATCAGGACATCATTCATGGAGAAGCAGAGAAATCCGATGAGCATCACCTTCAATTTAGTTTTTAATTTTCACATGGACCTTTCCCCACCCTTTTACTACGGCTACCAACCCCCTCATTTATTCCTTCCTCCAAGATATATCTGATCTGGTATTTATTGCTGTTGTTAAGTGAGGGGGTTCAGATTCCCCCCTCCCCCAGATTCCATGGTCTTTCCTCTTATCATTTTTAGGACCTTCAGAGAAAACTGATCATTCCAAAAGGGGTCCTGGTTACAATATCTCTTGTTTCATCTGGGGGCCATATACAGATTTAAATTACTGCAGAGTTAACTCATTGTTGTTACACTTTCTGCCATATTTGTTCGTGTATCTGTCAGTTTACAGGTAAAATAACATTATTACAGTGCACATAACACCATATAACAACCCCAGCATTAAGTATTGTGGCCCACACAACACTACACATAAAAATAGTTCTTAAACAATTCTCATGTCCATTTTAATAACCTTGGATAGTCGCAATCCAGTGTGTTAGATTCCCGAATAACAGGGTTGTTTGTGGGATTCAGGGAATTCCTAAAATCATCATGACACTCAGAGTGTGCCTTTTGTTGTTGTTTAGTCGTGTACAACTCTCCGTGACCTATGGACCGCAGCACGCCAGGCACCGCCCCTCTGAGATCCATCAAGCTCGTACTCTATTTCATTTAAAAATATCTCCAAATATGTCACAATCTTACACAAGACAAGAACGAATCCAGTACCTCATATCTTTCCTTGACTGCTGCAACTCGCTCCACGCTGCCTTCCCATCACCCGTCTGTCCCCGCTACAATGTATAATAACAGCTTCACTAGACTCCTCTACCATACCCAACCCTCCGCTTCCCATAACCCCCAGAATACAAATATATATCATGAACTAATGTACAAAGCCCTCAACAATAATGCACCCCCTTATATCTCTGCTCTCATCTCAAAATACCCCCCCCCCCCCCCCCCCCCCCCCGTCCTGCTTATGACCTTCTTCTTTCCTCCTTCTCTCATTCCTACCTTCAGGACATTTCTCGTGTTGCCCCAATTCTTTGGAACTTCTTACCCCGCTCTATTTAATGAAGCCTATCACTTTCATACTTAAGACACCTTCCACATCCCTTAGCTTGTAAGTTTGTGCGTATCTAATTGTATAGGAAGAATACTTTATATTCAAGATTCAAAGCTCACAAATAGGGCTCGCTATTCGCTATCTGTATTGAGATTGTTTTTATCTTGTAGTTGTCTTCTGTATGGAGCTGAGGAATATGTTGGCCCATTTTAAATACTAGATCGTAATGAGAATTACTTATTGCTTCAATTACCTCCTCTATTCTTTGTCTCTGCCTCCACTTCTTCCCCATCTCTCTGCCAGGGACTGAGATTGCCATTTAGTTCCTCCTCACTGTCCGCCATCAGAGTAGTATCATTGGCGTATCTGGTTCCGGCTTTGGATTCATCCAGCCCGGCCTTACGCATGATGTACTCTACATGACCATATACAACCTTGTTGCACTCCTTTTCCGATCTTGTACCATTCTGTTGTCCCATGGTTGGTTCTGACCGTGGCTTCTTGGTCCATATACAGATTCTTCTGGAGGAGGATGAGATGATCTGGTACTCCCATCTCTTTAAGAACTTGATACAGTTTGTTTTGATCCACACAGTCAGAGGCTTTAGAATCATCTTTGAAGCAGAACTAAATGTTTTTCTGGAACTTTTGCTTTCTTTATTCTCCATCGGACATTGGCAAATTTGATCTCTTGAGCCTTTGAAGAACCCTGCTTGCACATCTGGTAGTTCTTGGTCCATATATTGTTGGAGCCAAGTTTGTAGGATCTTAAAGGGCTCATTACCTCACCATATGTGCTCTTCATGGTGTGAAAGAACACAAGATTTTATGTTAAAATGATCTTTTTATTTTTTTTTATTTTATTACACTTATAACAGTTAAAAACATTTTTAAAGTTTGCAGTCTGTTTACAATTCCATAAGTAATGACATCTGCCAACAACGGCTGTCATAGCCCTGCTCCAGAGAATGAGTTATGTTTTTCTTGGCATTCAGGAATCCTTCAGCCCAGCAGTTAACCCACAAACAACTTATTTCAAAGATACTAACACTCCTTTTATGCACAGATGAATTTATAAAGGGTTAACTGTAGTTTTTTCCTCTGCTCTGGAGCTTGCAGCCTGCCAGTGACACGTGTGTGTGTGTGTGTATATGTATGTATGTATGTATATATATATATGTATGTATGTATGTATATATATATATATATATGTATGTATGTATGTATATATATATATATATATATATATATATATGTATGTATATATATATATATATATATATAATGTGTGTGTGTGTGTATATATATATAGATCGTTGTGTAGGGCACACCTGATTATCCTAATCTCCAGAGCTAGCGTTCTAACATCAGGTCCATAGAACAGGTCAGCTCCTGTAGCTCAGAAGAAGGGTTGGACATTAGAGGGGGATCCTGGTTACAGAGCGCTATGGATTGGGACCGTATTACACAGGAAAACGCATAATAGCGCTGTGGCGCCAGCCACTCTGTTGCTATTTCCTCACTATATAGCAACACAAGTCCCTACAAATTGGAAAAAGCAATTAGATTATCTTTCCCTATCAGTATATAGCTGTATAGAATATTTTTCTGTACCCTTGTAGCAATTTATATTAGGATTAATTCAATACAATCATATATTTATATAACTATTAGTACTTTATATATTTAGTTAATCATTGCAATCTTATTGTCACTTTAGTATTGTCTATGACCTTACATTACTCAGATTCTATATTCGCCAACCCAAGATCTCTAACCTTTGCATCCTATGCTCACTTATTTTTAATATGGATTTTACCATTTAATAAAAGTTAAGTTTTTTTTATAATTTAGTTTATTCTCTTTTCTGAGATTAGGATAATCAGGTGTGCCCTACACAAGGATCTTCTTTCTCTCTAAATATAATATTCAATTTATCCTTAGGAGCCCCCGGACCACCAAACTTGGTTCTTATGTTATATACCTGAGCCACCAGTACTCCATATAAATATATATATAATATGCCCCAGTTACACACAAAATTATTTATATATATATTATTTTTGCAGACTCTTGTGGGCTGGGCTACACTAGAATGACAATATCAATAATAAAAATGTAAATCTGTTTTGTACATGATTTTTCTCCTTGTGACTGATGGCGCACATATGGCGACTTTTGTGGTCCTTTTAAAGGAGATTCCCAATGTGCAACTGGAGTGTGTGCCAAGGGAAATTGTGGCTATGTATTTTGTGTGTAACTGGGGTGTAGCTGGAGCATATACTGGGGGGCTACACGCCCTGCCCTGAGTGTGCACTTAGTTTGAGTGTTTATAGTCCGTATCTGGTCCATAACTATCTTGTTTCTACGGTGGAAATCGGATGTAACTTTATTGAAGTCACCAGAATTTAACAAAATGAAAGAAGAGATTAAAAGCTTTCTCGGTTACTTCAGAAATACCTAAATGGTGTGCACATAAAGCATATGTCCGAGGCCTGTGTATGGCTAGAAGATCACTTAAGGACCTGTACATTGATTTGCAGAAGTTACAAATAGAAGACAAAACTAAAAGTGTTCAAATCAAACAAATAATATTACAGATTGACAATATTATCTAAAGATCTCAACAGGATCATTATAGTTTGGGCAATAAAGCCGGTAAAGTAAAATTAAAAAAACAAAGGATTTAACAGAAAATAAGATCAAAGAGAAAAAAATAACTCACCCTAAAGAAATTGGAAACCTTTTCGAGTCTTATTATGGATCACTTTATAATTTAGAAGAGAGAAACGTTTCTAAAGCCTACAAAGAGAGATATAGATGCATTTTTGAGTAAAATAAACTTACCGAAAATAAACAAGGAAGAACTGTTAGATCTTAATAAAGAAATCCATTTAAAGGAGGTTGAACAAACAATCCTTGAACTAAAGCTGAATAAAGCCCCAGGCCTTGACGATCTTATAAATACTTACTATAGAGTATTTATGAATGAGATCGGTCCGACCCGATGTAGTATGTTCAACTAGGTTAAGGACACAGGAGACATGCCTTCAGAAATGACAGAAGCAAAATATCCCTAAACAGAATAAAGACCCTAACAATTATATAAACCGATTAAACAAAAGTATTCCAAAACTGATAAACCATGACCAAGAGACAAGGGCCAGAAAATATTAGGAGATTGGTTCATTTAATTACATTTGTTAAAAGGAAAATATTCCATCACTTTTTATCTCTTTGGACGCTGAAAAGGCATTCGATAGGTTAAACTGGACATATATCGAATCTGTATTGGACAAATTTGCTTTTGAAGAATTTGGGAGAAATGAGATCATGGCGCGTTGTAGAAATCCCAGTGCGGTAGTTACTGGTGTTGATTTCAGATCAGAGAGGTTTGGGCTGTCGATTGGAACTAGACCGGGTTGTCCTCTGTCCTCATTGGTCTTTTTCTTATCTTTAGAACCCTTGGCGGAATTAATCCGTAATAAGAAATAAATCAAGGGTATAAGGATTGGAGAAAATCAATACAAACGATTAATGTTTGCTGACGATATGGTGCTAACAATATCTGAACCAGAGATTCCCGGCCAGCCCTATTCCACATGCTAGACGTATAGAATAACATTTTGTATCTGAAAATTATCAACTTAAAAATGGAGACTTTAGCTTTGGGATTTAAAGAATTTGAGCTTGGCTCACTTTGGAATAAATATAAACTAAATTGGGAAAGTAATGGAATAAAACCTCTATGTATCGGCTTCAAATCCTCTAAACATATACTACAAGATAATATTACAATAAAACGGACCACCTCAGAATGGAGACCAGACCTTCTTTCATGGTCAGGTAGGATGGCGTATTCCACAAGTAGTGCCTAAATACATTATAATTCATTACAAAGCACTTTGAATAAATACATAAACAACAAAAAGAAACCACGACCAAAGTTAAATATTATAAGAAGGCGACCTGAAAGAGGTGGATTCGCGGCTCCCTCCGTAACGGATATACATAGAGATGTTATGTTGGTGGTTAAAAACAGGAAAGGAATTATTGGGTAGTTTCCCTATTGAACTAATTCTATGGCTTCCGAAATTTGAGGAAACATTAGTCGCAAAATACTTTGGAGGAATAAGATCGGGAATAAGATCATTAGTTAAAATGTTGTACAAACAAAGAAACAATTGGGTTTTGACCAAATATCCATCGTTGGCTGCCCCTCAATACAACAATAAAAGTATTAATTTACAGAATTGGTATCCCGTTGGCGTTCTCTCTGTTGGAGATCTATATGATAATGAGACCCTTATACCGTATATAAACCTTCTGAAAAAATCTTAATCACCTGGTTAGATTACGAGAATATTAAAATAAGTGTGGAAGGTCACAGGGAAGATCTACCCATCGAAAACCTTATTGTTAAAAGGAATCTTACCCATGCGATTTCTAGGTGTAATAAATTATTAATATCGGAGATGAAAAATATAAAACAAATAAAATGGGAAATGGAGGACACTTGGACGGAAGAAAAATGGTTTCACGCAGGTAAATTTGTTAAAGAAACCTCGGTCTACATGACGTACAGAGAATTATATTTTATATTATACAGAGGGGGCAACAACTACTATGGAAATAAGTCATTACATTCGGATGAATGCTGGAAAGAACATTAGCCCGTATGTGGTGGACATGCCCCAGGATGCAGTACCTCTGGCATCAATGTGTTTATTATATTAAGTTAATTACAAATGTTCAGATAAATATGTGTCCAGAAGTTATATTATTTCACGTTTCCTAAAATGCCGACAATTCAACCTAATATGCGGATATCTCATATTGTAATCTCGGAAAACTAAAATAATTCCAATATGTTCAGATATAAAACGAAGACTTGAATATAACAAAGAGAAAAAGGGGAAAAATACTAACAAAGGGGATCATGTGGGGCGAATATAATCTGAGGTTACGGTCTTGTTGTCCGTGGCTACTCCACAAGTATTTGTGACATCTAATCCAATAATTAGACAAAACCCATGTAAAACAATGTATGTATGCGTGTATGTATGTATGCGTGTATGTATGTATGCGTGTATGTATGTATGCGTGTATGTACGTATGCGTGTATGTATGTATGCGTGTATGTGTGTATGTATGTATGCATGGTATGTATGTATGTACGTACGCGTGTTGATACATTTGTATGTTTTTATGTTATTTTGTGTATATATATATCTTGTGTCTTCTCTTCTTAGTCCCCAAGGTGCAGTTTGCCAACGATGACAAGCACCTCCTGGCCTGCTGCTCTCTGGATGGGACCATCTCCGTGTGTCAGCTGGTTCCTACACCCCCCTCCGTGTTACAGATGCTGCGCGGCCACACCCACGCCGTCAGCGACTTCTCTTGGTCACTATCCAATGACATCATTGTGTCCACCTCTCTGGACGGCAGCATGCGCATCTGGAACACGCAAGATGGACGCTGCATCCGCCATATTCCTGATCCAGACTCTGCTCCCATGCTCTGCTGCACCTTTCAGCCAATCAACAACAACCTGACTGTGGTAAACGCTCACTACATTGGGTCACAATGAAGCTACAGCAGCAGTTCTAGTTTGTAGGTTATGTTTCTGTGTTTTTCAGGAGCTCACATAATCTTCATAGTACTTTTAGCAAATTATAAAACTTTTATGTCCTATAAGTCAGGGGTCCCCAATCCCCGGGCCGCGGACCACCACCGGCCCGCGGACCACCACCGGCCCGCGGCCTCTGCTCAGTTGGGCCGTCATGAAGAGACAGGCAAGTTCTGTTCAAGTACCTCCCCTCAGCGTGGCGCTCGCCGCCTAGGAGCTTGAGTGTTCCAGCTTACATGTATGTGTGTATGTATGTATGTGTGTGTGTATATATGTATATTAACGACTTGCTCGTCAAAAAATGACGGCAATAAGAATGTAAGGCAGGTTATGTGTTTGGTTGAGACATTAATTTTGTTGGTGTAACGAGATCCTTCGGCGCTCATTGCGAGCCTCGCGCTGAGCACCTTTGGCGCTCATTGCAAACCTGTTGGTTGTTTGTGTGCTATGAGCAGCGTTGGTGGTCGTTTTTTTGTATGCTAATGAAATAATTAATAAATTAATATACCTATTTATAATTAATATATGCATCAAGCATTGTGCGGAAGAGCTGACAATCGGTTGTGATGTTCCTGCGGCATACAATGTCGGTTTGCAGTGATGTGGAGCTGAGGTGTAAGTGTCGGCAATGTGCGCAGTGTAAATCGGCTGCGTGCGCGAGGGGAAGCCGTTTAGTGTAGCTGGTGTACTTCCACATTCTGTAAGTTAGTGTTGTAAAATGGCGTTAAATGCGTGTGTGCGCGCGTGTGGCTGATGTAGCGTCCTTGCTAATAGTGTATCTTGTACCTCGTACGGCTTTTTTGGAAATCTGTATGTGTTTCGTGGTGTTTTGGGTGTTTAGGGTCCTGTAGCCTCGTTTTTGGGTTTTTTCGGCAGCCATTTTTAGCCATCCCCTCGCTTAGGTGATTTTCGTGCGTCTGAACTCTTGAATTTGGACTTAAATTGAGGTGTAACGTCACTCGCAGAGGTCCCCCCCTGTTGTGGGTGAGCTTTTTATGTGTTTTTAATGATTTCATGTGCGCGGGGTTCGGGAGCTAAGGTCGTAAAGTCCCGCGGCTCGTATTTATGGATGCTAAGTCCGTAAATGTTGTGGTCGAGGTGGGAGCTGGCGCTCCTTGACAGCAACTGCGGCCCTCGCTATGCGAGCCCGCAGCGTAAGCAACAACCCACTTGCTCACAACTATATATGTGATGTATATATGTGATGTATATGTATTAACATGGGCCAAGGAGAACTATTTTATATGCCATACGGGTCCATAAGGACCTACATGGAGCCTGGTTGGGCCCCCAGTGGGATAGACTAGACATAGGGACATGGGGGTCTATAATGACTTTTTCCATAGGAGGGAGTATTTATAGATGGGGGGGTGCTCGGGCTCCTGTATGACATAAAGGGTATTGTTACCTTGTTATGGAGACACGTTAGGCAGTGTGTGGAGTTGTTTTGTAGGAGCCAGGTAAAGGCTCCCATAGGGTTCTGGAGCTAGGTGATGGAGCCCACGCTGTGTTAGGTGACGGAGCCCGCGCTGTGTTAGGTGACGGAGCCCGCGCTGTGTTAGGTGACGGAGCCCGCGCTGTGTTAGGTGACGGAGCCCGCGCTGTGTTAGGGGACGGAGCCCGCGCTGTGTTAGGGGACGGAGCCCGCGCTGTGTTAGGGGACGGAGCCCGCGCTGTGTTAGGTGACGGAGCCCGCGCTGTGTTAGGTGACGGAGCCCGCTCTGTGTTAGGTGACGGAGCCCACGCTGTGTTAGGTGACGGAGCCCGCGCTGTGTTAGGTGACGGAGCCCGCGCTGTGTTAGGTGACGGAGCCTGCGCTGTGTTAGGTGACGGAGCCCGCGCTGTGTTAGGGGACGGAGCCCGCGCTGTGTTAGGGGACGGAGCCCGCGCTGTGTTAGGGGACGGAGCCCGCGCTGTGTTAGGTGACGGAGCCCGCGCTGTGTTAGGTGACGGAGCCCGCGCTGTGTTAGGTGACGGAGCCCGCGCTGTGTTAGGTGACGGAGCCCGCGCTGTGTTAGGTGACGGAGCCCGCGCTGTGTTAGGTGACGGAGCCCGCGCTGTGTTAGGGGACGGAGCCCGCGCTGTGTTAGGTGACGGAGCCCACGCTGTGTTAGGTGACGGAGCCCGCGCTGTGTTAGGTGACGGAGCCCGCGCTGTGTTAGGTGACGGAGCCCACGCTATGTACCATACAAGTCATGCTGGATTGTTAACCTCTTCTGTTGCACTTTTCTTTCGTCTTTCTTACTGTATCTGTGCTGAGATTTATCTGATGTCTCTGACTGTTGTCTCCACACCATTCTAGGTCGGGAATGGCAAACACAATGTGCATGTGATGAACATCTCCACGGGCAAGAAAGTGAAGGGTGGGAGCAGCAAGCTGACGGGCCGCGTGCTTTCTCTGTCCTTTGACTCTGCCGGGCGCATACTGTGGGCGGGGGATGACCGCGGAAGCATCTACTCGTTCCTCTTTGATATGGCCACCGGTGAGTGGGGTGAAGAGTTATTTTAAACTTGTGGGTTTGGTGACATCTGGGGTCGGATTTCTGTTTGGAAGAACTACACTTGTTTCTAGAATGGAGCTTCTAATATATTACCTTGTATATGTAATTATACTGCTGGAAGATCTAGCATTTTGGTTTCTCATGATCAACTTCCAGAGGTTGGAGGAGACTCTAATTGCATAGGAAGATTATATCTACACAGTGGGAATGTGGCATCTACGAGTGTTAGAGCTTTCATCAGCAGTAATAGATGAAGTTTCTGTTTATATTTTTTGGCCATTATTAAGTTTAGTAATTCAAATGACCAATAGAGAAAACTGACCTCAGTGACCTGTTAACTTGAGTGTTCAGTCCGGCGTCTAAAATGTATATATTTTATACAGGTAAACTAACAAAGGCCAAACGCCTGGTGGTGTCAGAGGGCAGCGCCATCAGCAGCATCTCTGCCCGCTCTTGGATCAGCCGTGAGGCCCGGGACCCCTCGCTGCTTGTGAATGCCTGTATCAACAAGCTACTGCTGTATAGGTGAGGCCTTGACCCTGTATCCTTGTGTGTGCGCGCGGTGTGTGTATGGCGCGTGCAGTGTGTGCGCGCAGTGTGAGTGCGTGTGCGCAGTGTGTTGTATTCCCGGCTCCTGATATAGATAATGAATCTGCTCCTTTTTCTTGGCAGGGTGGTGGACAATGAGGGGACGCTACAATTAAAAAGAACCTTTCAAATCCAACAAACCACCAACGCCATCTGCAGCATCTTCTGTCCTCTTATGTCCTTCAGGCAGGGAGCCTGCGTGGGTACGTAATGACGCGTTGTGCGGCAACTGCAGTAAATTGTATTTTCAGACTGATGTCGGTGACCTCTTTTCTGTGTTCTCTTAGTGACCGGCAGCGAGGACATGTGCGTCTATTTCTTTGATGTGGAACGAGCCACCAAGGCCATAGTGAACAAGCTACAGGGACACAGTGCTGCCGTGCTGGGGGTCAGCTTCAACTGCGATGAGAGCCTCCTCGCGTCCAGTGATGCAAAGGGCATGGTGATCATCTGGAGGCGGGAGCAGAAGTAATGGCGCCGAGAGACCCTCAGACCACCCCGTCGTAACACGCTCTGCACTGACCACTTCACTTTATTTTACCTGTTATTTATGATCTATTATTGTATCGTCCATTAAATCATCCAATAGAAATCCGTGTATGCAAATATATGAATGATGCCTGTCGGCCTCGGACGCTGCGATTCTTTTACTGACCAATTGAAAATAAATTTTTAGGACAGAAACACTTTTTTTATTCCTGCACTTTTGGTCTATATTGATTCTAATAACATTTCTTAATCTTCATTACATTTAGCAATAAGACGAGGATCATATTACCGAGAGAGAGAACAATCCTTGTGTGACGAGCACTTTATCCTCTTGGAGCTTTGCCGAAGTAAAAAATATAATGTGCCTCCAAATTCATTATTATCTTATTTACTAGTCGTTTGCCGTCTTAAATGATGGTATATGTGCTCCGTCTCTCTCTCTCTGTGCACCATCTTTCTGTGCCCTATTTTTTTCTGGCTCGCTCTCTCTCTCTTCCCTCTCACACTGTTCACTCCTCTAGTCTCTCTCCTACCTCTTCTCTCCCTAGTCTCTCTTCCTCCCCTGTCTCTCTCCCACTGCTCCCCCCAGTCTCTCTCCCACCCTCGTTTCTCTCCCTCTACTCTCTCCCACTGCCCCCCCCCCAGTCTCTCTCCTGTCCTCTCACTCCCCTGTCCCTCACCCACTGCAGGGAGAAATGTCAACATCCGGGTACCTTCAAATGAGCATAAAAAGTTACAATTAATAAATAATAACCTGGCCAAAAAAAAACAGCTAAATCAAAAACTTAAAGGAAAAACAAAACCTTAGAAAAAAGAAACGAATAAAAATACATTCCTAGTCAGTTGGCATTTCTGACTATCCTGTACGCTTATCCAAACCCATGAAATATTCACCTTGTTAATTGTTATCTTAAAACCTTAATAATTATTATCATGTCTTTGGAACAGATACCTAAATGTTGTACTTCACCCCTTCTATAATTTCACATGGGAATCCTATCGCAAGTTGTTCTGGTCCTTTTAAGCAGAAACTAAACTGCTTGTGTACATCCTTGGAAGCGAGACGTCTTATAAAAACCGTATCCGAGCTGCGTCAATGAATGTAATTCAGACATTATACAATCTCTTAACGGTTTTAACTGTAATAAACTTTAAATAACCTCTGTCTGTTTTCCAATTACCCAATTCTTTAATAATTAGTATATTTACTTTTAAATAAAAAAATTTTTTGAACATAAGTACGAACCAGATTAGCAATTATCCAAAATGGCTGACGCCATATAAACACAAATATTAATCCGACATTGAGTAGATTATATTCTTTATAAGCGATTTTACCTCACTGTCCATCAGATGTAATGGACAATCCTTACACAGAAATGCAATGATATAATCTGGACACTGGTACTCTATGTGACCACCAACAATCAGAACATACGTGACATCCTCACACATAGACCGCTCCCCTGTACAGCCAAAATAGCAAAGCCAAGCAAAATGGGGAGAGACAAACAACGTAAAATGGCGTCCTCAACCAGGAAAATTTCTCCATCAGATAACAATACTCTCATGCCACTATATACAGAGACATACATGAACATCTCCAATCACAATGCACTCCACGACACTTCAAACAAATCATAGATATAGTTGTGGGTCTACGGGTTGTTGGTCCCATTTGCGGGCCTCGCAAAGCACAGGGAGCCTGTGAGTGACACACACACAGCACAGGGGGAGAGCCAGGGAGCCTGGCAGTGACACACACACAGCACAGGGGGAGAGCCAGGGAGCCTGGGAGTGACACAAACACAGCACAGGGGGAGAGCCAGGGAGCCTGGCAGTGACACACACACAGCACAGGGGGAGGCCGGGAGTCTGGCAGTGACACACACACACAGCACAGGGGGAGAGGCAGGGAGCCTGGGAGTGACACACACAGCACAGCGGGAGAGGCAGGGAGCCTGGGAGTGACACACACACACAGCACAGGGGGAGAGACAGGGAGCCTGGGAGTGACACACACACAGCACAGGGGAGAGCCAGGGAGCCTGGGAGTGACACACACACAGCACAGGGCGAGAGCCAGGGAGCCTAGGAGTGACACACACACAGCACAGGGGGAGAGGCCGGGAGCCTGGCAGTGACACACACACAGCACAGGGGGAGAGGCCGGGAGCCTGGGAGTGACACACACAGCACAGGGGAGAGGCAGGGAGCCTGGGAGTGACACACACACAGCACAGGGGGAGAGGCAGGGAGCCTGGGAGTGACACACACACAGCACAGGGAGAGAGACAGGGAGTGACACACACACAGCACAGGAAGAGTGGCAGGGAGCCTGGGAGTGACACACACACAGCACAGGGGGAGAGAGGCAGGGAGCCTGGGAGTGACACACACACAGCACAGGGGGAGAGGCAGGGAGCCTGGGAGTGACACACACACACAGCACAGGGGAGAGAGGCAGGGAGCCTGGGAGTGACACACACACAGAACAGGGGGAGAGGCAGGGAGCCTGGGAGTGACACACACACAGCACAGGGGAGAGGCAGGGAGCCTGGGAGTGAAACACACAGCACAGGGGAGAGGCAGGGAGCCTGGGTGTGACACACACACAGCACAGGGGGAGAGCCTGGGAGTGACACACACACACAGCACAGGGAGAGAGGCAGGGAGCCTGGGAGTGACACACACACAGCACAGGGAGAGAGCCAGGGAGCCTGGGAGTGACACACACACAGCACAGGGGGAGAGGCAGGGAGCCTGGGAGTGACACACACACAGCACAGGGGGAGAGGCAGGGAGCCTGGGAGTGACACACACACAGCACAGGGGAGAGGCAGGGAGCCTGGGAGTGACACACACACAGCACAGGGAGAGAGGCAGGGAGCCTGGGAGTGACACACACACACAGCACAGGGAGAGAGGCAGGGAGCCTGGGAGTGACACACACACAGCACAGGGGGAGAGGCAGGGAGCCTGGGAGTGACACACACACACAGCACAGGGGGAGAGGCAGGGAGCCTGGGAGTGACACACACACACAGCACAGGGGGAGAGGCAGGGAGCCTGGGAGTGACACACACACAGCACAGGGGGAGAGACAGGGAGCCTGGGAGTGACACACACAGCACAGGGGGAGAGCCTGGGAGCCTGGGAGTGACACACACACAGCACAGGGGGAGAGGCAGGGAGCCTGGGAGTGACACACACACACACACACAGCACAGGGGGAGAGCCTGGGAGTGACACACACACAGCACAGGGGGAGAGACAGGGAGCCTGGGAGTGACACACACACAGCACAGGGGGAGAGCCAGGGAGCCTGGGAGTGACACACACACAGCACAGGGGGAGAGGCAGGGAGCCTGGGAGTGACACACACACACACACACAGCACAGGGGGAGAGCCTGGGAGTGACACACACACAGCACAGGGGGAGAGGCAGGGAGCCTGGGAGTGACACACACACAGCATAGGGGGAGAGACAGGGAGCCTGGGAGTGACACACACACAGCATAGGGGGAGAGGCAGGGAGCCTGGGAGTGACACACACACAGCACAAGGGAGAGAGCCAGGGAGCCTGGGAGTGACACACACACAGCACAGGGAGAGAGCCAGGGAGCCTGGGAGTGACACACACACAGCACAGGGGGAGAGACAGGGAGCCTGGGAGTGACACACACACAGCACAGGGGAGAGGCAGGGAGCCTGGGAGTGACACACACACAGCACAGGGGGAGAGGCAGGGAGCCTGGGAGTGACACACACACAGCACAGGGGGAGAGGCAGGGAGCCTGTGAGTGACACACACACAGCACAGGGGGAGAGGCAGGGAGCCTGGGAGTGACACATACACAGCACAGGGGGAGAGGCAGGGAGCCTGGGAGTGACACACACACAGCACAGGGGGAGAGGCAGGGAGCCTGGGAGTGACACACACACAGCACAGGGGGAGAGGCAGGGAGCCTGGGAGTGACACACACACAGCACAGGGGGAGAGGCAGGGAGCCTGGGAGTGACACACACACACAGCACAGGGGGAGAGGCAGGGAGCCTGGGAGTGACACACACACACAGCACAGGGAGAGAGGCAGGGAGCCTGGGAGTGACACACACACAGCACAGGGGAGAGAGGCAGGGAGCCTGGGAGTGACACACACTCAGCACAGGGGGAGAGGCAGGGAGCCTGGGAGTGACACACACACAGCACAGGGGGAGAGGCAGGGAGCCTGGGAGTGACACACACACACAGCACAGGGGAGAGAGGCAGGGAGCCTGGGAGTGACACACACACAGCACAGGGGGAGAGGCAGGGAGCCTGGGAGTGACACACACACACAGCACAGGGGGAGAGCCAGGGAGCCTGGGAGTGACACACACACAGCACAGGGGGAGAGGCAGGGAGCCTGGGAGTGACACACACACAGCACAGGGGGAGAGCCAGGGGCCTGGGAGTGACACACACACACACAGCACAGGGGGAGAGGCAGGGAGCCTGGGAGTGACACACACACAGCACAGGGGAGAGGCAGGGAGCCTGGGAGTGACACACACACAGCACAGGGGGAGAGCCAGGGAGTCTGGGAGTGACACACACACAGCACAGGGGGAGAGGCAGGGAGCCTGGGAGTGACACACACACACAGCACAGGGGAGAGAGGCAGGGAGCCTGGGAGTGACACACACACAGCACAGGGGGAGAGCCAGGGAGCCTGGGAGTGACACACACACAGCACAGGGGAGAGAGGCAGGGAGCCTGGGAGTGACACACACACAGCACAGGGGGAGAGCCAGGGAGAGACACACACACACAGCACAGGGGGAGAGGCAGGGAGCCTGGGAGTGACACACACACACAGCACAGGGGGAGAGGCAGGGAGCCTGGGAGTGACACACACACACAGCACAGGGGGAGAGCCAGGGAGCCTGGGAGTGACACACACACACAGCACAGGGAGAGAGGCAGGGAGCCTGGGAGTGACACACACACAGCACAGGGGGAGAGGCAGGGAGCCTGGGAGTGACACACACACAGCACAGGGGGAGAGGCAGGGAGCCTGGGAGTGACACACACACACAGCACAGGGGGAGAGGCAGGGAGCCTGGGAGTGACACACACACACAGCACAGGGAGAGACAGGGAGCCTGGGAGTGACACACACACACACACAGGGGGAGAGCCCGGGAGTGACACACACACAGCACAGGGGAGAGGCAGGGAGCCTGGGAGTGACACACACACACAGCACAGGGGAGAGGCAGGGAGCCTGGGAGTGACACACACACACAGCACAGGGGGAGAGGCAGGGAGCCTGGGAGTGACACACACACAGCACAGGGGGAGAGGCAGGGAGCCTGGGAGTGACACACACACAGCACAGGGAGAGCCAGGGAGCCTGGGAGTGACACACACACACAGCACAGGGGGAGAGACAGGGAGCCTGGGAGTGACACACACACAGCACAGGGGAGAGCAGGGAGCCTGGGAGTGACACACACACACACAGCACAGGGAGAGAGGCAGGGAGCCTGGGAGTGACACACACCACAGCACAGGGGGGAGAGCCTGGGAGTGACACACACAGCACAGGGGGAGAGGCAGGGAGCCTGGGAGTGACACACACACAGCACAGGGGAGAGCCAGGGAGCCTGGGAGTGACACACACACAGCACAGGGGAGAGCCAGGGAGCCTGGGAGTGACACACACACAGCACAGGGGGAGAGCCAGGGAGTGACACACACACACAGCACAGGGGGAGAGGCCGGGAGCCTGGGAGTGACACACACACACACAGGGGGAGAGGCAGGGAGCCTGGGAGTGACACACACACACAGCACAGGGGGAGAGGCAGGGAGCCTGGGAGTGACACATACACACAGCACAGGGAGAGAGCCAGGGAGCCTGGGAGTGACACACACACACACACAGCACAGGGGGAGAGGCAGGGAGCCTGGGAGTGACACACACACACAGCACAGGGGGAGAGCCAGGGAGCCTGGGAGTGACACACACACACAGCACAGGGAGAGAGCCAGGGAGCCTAGGAGTGACACACACACACAGCACAGGGGGAGAGGCAGGGAGCCTGGGAGTGACACACACACAGCACAGGGGAGAGGCAGGGAGCCTGGGAGTGACACACACACACACAGCACAGGGGGAGAGGCAGGGAGCCTGGGAGTGACACACACACAGCACAGGGGGAGAGGCAGGGAGCCTGGGAGTGACACACACACAGCACAGGGGGAGAGGCAGGGAGCCTGGGAGTGACACACACACACAGCACAGGGAGAGAGCTAGGGAGTCTGGGAGTGACACACACACAGCACAGGGGGAGAGGCAGGGAGCCTGGGAGTGACACACACACAGCACAGGGGGAGAGACAGGGAGCCTGGGAGTGACACACACACAGCACAGGGGGAGAGGCAGGGAGCCTGGGAGTGACACACACACAGCACAGGGCGAGAGCCAGGGAGCCTGGGAGTGACACACACAGCACAGGGAGAGAGGCAGGGAGCCTGGGAGTGACACACACACAGCACAGGGGGAGAGCCAGGGAGCCTGGGAGTGACACACACACAGCACAGGGCGAGAGGCAGGGAGCCTGGGAGTGAAACACACACACAGCACAGGGAGAGAGGCAGGGAGCCTGGGAGTGACACACACACACACAGCACAGGGGGAGAGGCAGGGAGCCTGGGAGTGACACACACACAGCACAGGGCGAGAGGCAGGGAGCCTGGGAGTGACACACACACAGCACAGGGAGAGAGACAGGGAGTCTGGGAGTGACACACACACAGCACAGGGGGAGAGGCAGGGAGCCTGGGAGTGACACACACACAGCACAGGGGGAGAGACAGGGAGCCTGGGAGTGACACACACACAGCACAGGGGGAGAGGCAGGGAGCCTGGGAGTGACACACACACAGCACAGGGCGAGAGCCAGGGAGCCTGGGAGTGACACACACAGCACAGGGAGAGAGGCAGGGAGCCTGGGAGTGACACACACACAGCACAGGGGGAGAGCCAGGGAGCCTGGGAGTGACACACACACAGCACAGGGCGAGAGGCAGGGAGCCTGGGAGTGACACACACACAGCACAGGGGGAGAGCCAGGGGCCTGGGAGTGACACACACACACACAGCACAGGGGGAGAGGCAGGGAGCCTGGGAGTGACACACACACAGCACAGGGCGAGAGGCAGGGAGCCTGGGAGTGACACACACACAGCACAGGGGGAGAGCCCGGGAGCCTGGGAGTGACACACACACAGCACAGGGGGAGAGCCAGGGAGCCTGGGAGTGACACACACACAGCACAGGGGAGAGCCAGGGAGCCTAGGAGTGACACACACACAGCACAGGGGGAGAGGCCGGGAGCCTGGGAGTGACACACACAGCACAGGGGAGAGGCAGGGAGCCTGGGAGTGACACACACACAGCACAGGGGGAGAGGCAGGGAGCCTGGGAGTGACACAAACACAGCACAGGGAGAGAGACAGGGAGTGACACACACACAGCACAGGGGGAGAGCCCGGGAGCCTGGGAGTGACACACACACAGCACAGCACAGGGGAGAGGCAGGGAGTGACACACACACAGCACAGGGGGAGAGGCAGGGAGCCTGGGAGTGACACACACACAGCACAGGGGGAGAGCCAGGGAGCCTGGGAGTGACACACACACAGAACAGGGGGAGAGGCAGGGAGCCTGGGAGTGACACACACACACACACAGCACAGGGGGAGAGCCGGGGAGCCTGGGAGTGACACACACACAGCACAGGGGGAGAGGCAGGGAGCCTGGGAGTGACACACACACAGCACAGGGGGAGAGCCGGGGAGCCTGGGAGTGACACACACACAGACCAGGGGGAGAGGCAGGGAGCCTGGGAGTGAAACACACAGCACAGGGGAGAGGCAGGGAGCCTGGGAGTGACACACACACAGCACAGGGGAGAGGCAGGGAGCCTGGGAGTGACACACACACACACAGCACCGGTGGAGAGCCTCTCCCTCCCCCTTGTGTATTTCCCCCTCCCCCTCCCCCTTGTGTATTTCCCCCCTCCCCCTCCCCCTTGTGTATTTCCCCTCTCTCCTGTGTCTCTTCCCCCTCCTGTGTCTCTTTCCCCTTCCTTTGTCTCTCTCTATTCCATCCCAATCCTTCCAGATCACCTGACCATTCCACCCCAATCCTTCCAGATCACCTGACCATTCCATCCCAATCCTTCCAGATCACCTGACTATTCCACCCCAATCCTTCCAGATCACCTGACCATTCCATCCCAATCCTTCCAGATCACCTGACCATTCCATCCCAATCCTTCCAGATCACCTGACCATTCCATCCCAATCCTTCCAGATCACCTGACTATTCCATCCCAATCCTTCCAGATCACCTGACCATTCCACCCCAATCCTTCCAGATCACCTGACCATTCCATCCCAATCCTTCCAGATCACCTGACTATTCCATCCAAATCCTTCCAGATCACCTGACCATTCCACCCCAATCCTTCCAGATCACCTGACCATTCCATCCCAATCCTTCCAGATCACCTGACTATTCCACTCCAATCCTTCCAGATCACCTGACCATTCCATCCCAATCCTTCCAGATCACCTGACTATTCCACTCCAATCCTTCCAGATCACCTGACCATTCCATCCCAATCCTTCCTGGTCACCTGATTATTCCACCCAACCCTTCCAGATCACCTGACTATTCCATTCCAATCCTTCCAGATCACCTGACTATTCCACTCCAATCCTTCCAGATCACCTGACTATTCCACCCCAATCCTTCCAGATCACCTGACCATTCCATCCCAATCCTTCCAGATCACCTGACCATTCCATCCCAATCCTTCCAGATCACCTGACCATTCCATCCCAATCCTTCCAGATCACCTGACTATTCCATCCCAATCCTTCCAGATCACCTGACCATTCCACCCCAATCCTTCCAGATCACCTGACCATTCCATCCCAATCCTTCCAGATCACCTGACTATTCCACTCCAATCCTTCCAGATCACCTGACCATTCCATCCCAATCCTTCCAGATCACCTGACTATTCCACTCCAATCCTTCCAGATCACCTGACCATTCCATCCCAATCCTTCCTGGTCACCTGATTATTCCATCCCAACCCTTCCAGATCACCTGACTATTCCATTCCAATCCTTCCAGATCACCTGACTATTCCACTCCAATCCCTCCAGATCACCTGACCATTCCACTCCAATCCTTCCAGATCACCTGACTATTCCATCCCAATCCTTCCAGATCACCTGACCATTCCATCCCAATCTTTCCAGATCACCTGACTATTCCATCCCAATCCTTCCTGATAACCTGACCATTCCACCCAACCCTTCCAGATCACCTGACTATTCCATCCCAATCCTTCCAGATCACCTGACCATTCCATCCCAATCCTTCCAGATCACCTATTCCATCCCAATCCTTCCAGATCACCTATTCCATCCCAATCCTTCCAGATCACCTGACCATTCCATCCCAACCCTTCCAGATCACCTGACTATTCCATCCCAATCTTTTCAGATCACCTGACTATTCCATCCCAATCTTTCCAGATCACCTGACTATTCCATCCCATTCTTTCCAGATCACCTGACCATTCCATCCCAATCCTTCCAGATCACCTGACCATTCCATCCCAATCCTTCCAGATCATCTGACTGTTCCATCCCAATCCTTCCAGATCACCTGACCATTCCATCCCAATCTTTCCAGATCACCTGACTATTCCATCCCAATTTTTCCAGATCACCTATTACATCCCAATCCTTCCAGATCACCTGACCATTCCACCCCAATCCTTCCAGATCAGCTGACTATTCCACCCCAATCCTTCCAGATCCCCTGACTATTCCATGCCAATCCTTTCAGATCACATGACTTTTCCATCCCATTCCTTCCAGATCACCTGACTATTCCATCCCAATCCTTCCAGATCACCTGACTATTCCATCCCAATCCTTCCAGATCACTTGACTATTCCATCCCAATCCTTCCAGATCACCCATTCCATCCCAATCCTCCCAGATCACCTGACCATTCCATCCCAATCCTTCCAGATCACCTGACCATTCCATCCCAATCCTTCCAGATCACCTGACTATTCCACCCAACCCTTCCAGATCACCTGACTATTCCATCCCAATCTTTCCAGATCACCTGACTATTCCATCCCAATCCTTCCAGATCACCTGACCATTCCATCCCAATCCTTCAAGATCACCTGACCATTCCACCCCAATCCTTCCAGATCACCTGACCATTCCATCCCAATCCTTCCAGATCACCTGACTATTCCACTCCAATCCTTCCAGATCACCTGACCATTCCATCCCAATCCTTCCAGATCACCTGACTATTCCATCCCAATCTTTCCAGATCCCCTGACTATTCCATCCCAATCCTTCCAGATCACCTGACTATTCCACCCCAATCCTTCCTGATCACCTGACTATTCCATCCCAATCCTTCCAGATAACCTGACTATTCCACCCCAATCCTTCCAGATCACCTGACTATTCCATCCCTATACTTCCAAATCACCTATTCCATCCAAATCCTTCCAGATCACCTGACCATTCCATCCCAATCCTTCCAGATCACCTGACTATTCCATCCCAATCCTCCCAGATCACCTGACTATTCCATCCCAATTTTTCCAGATCACCTATTACATCCCAATCCTTCCAGATCACCTGACCATTCCACCCCAATCCTTCCAGATCAGCTGACTATTCCACCCCAATCCTTCCAGATCCCCTGACTATTCCATGCCAATCCTTTCAGATCACATGACTTTTCCATCCCATTCCTTCCAGATCACCTGACTATTCCATCCCAATCCTTCCAGATCACCTGACTATTCCATCCCAATCCTTCCAGATCACTTGACTATTCCATCCCAATCCTTCCAGATCACCTATTACACCCCAATCCTTTCAGATCACCTGACCATTCCATCCCACTCCTTCCAGATCACCTGACTATTCCATCCCAATCCTTCCAGATCACCTGACCATTCCATCCCAATCTTTCCAGATCACCTGACTATTCCATCCAAATCCTTCCTGATAACCTGACCATTCCACCCAATCCTTCCAGATCACCTGACCATTCCATCCCAATCCTTCCAGATCACCTGACTATTCCATCCCAATCTATCCAGATCACCTGACTATTCCATCCCAATCCTTCCTGATAACCTGACCATTCCACCCAACCCTTCCAGATCACCTGACTATTACATCCCAATCCTTCCAGATCACCTGACCATTCCATCCCAATCCTTCCAGATCACCTGACTATTCCACCCCAATCCTTCTAGATCACCTGACTATTCCATCCCAATCCTTCCAGATAACCTGACCATTCCATCCCAATCCTTCCAGATCACCTATTCCATCCCAATCCTTCCAGATCACCTGACCATTCCATCCCAATCCTTCCAGATCACCTGACCATTCCATCCCAATCCTTCCAGATCACCTGACTATTCCACCCAACCCTTCCAGATCACCTGACTATTCCATCCCAATCTTTTCAGATCACCTGACTATTCCATCCCAATCCTTCCAGATCACCTGACCATTCCATCCCAATCCTTCCAGATCACCTGACTATTCCATCCCAATCCTTCCAGATCACCTGACCATTCCATCCCAATCCTTCCAGATCACCTGACTATTCCATCCCAATCTTTCCAGATCACCTGACTATTCCACCCCAATCCTTCCTGATCACCTGACTATTCCATCCCTATCCTTCCAGATCCCCTGACTATTCCATCCCTATACTTCCAAATCACCTATTCCATCCCAATCCTTCCAGATCACCTATTCCACCCCAATCCTTTCAGATCACCTGACCATTCCATCCCAATCCTTCCAGATCACCTGACTATTCCATCCCAATCCTTCCAGATCACCTGACCATTCCATCCCAATCTTTCCAGATCACCTGACTATTCCATCCAAATCCTTCCTGATAACCTGACCATTCCACCCAATCCTTCCAGATCACCTGACCATTCCATCCCAATCCTTCCAGATCACCTGACTATTCCATCCCAATCTTTCCAGATCACCTGACTATTCCATCCCAATCCTTCCTGATAACCTGACCATTCCACCCAACCCTTCCAGATCACCTGACTATTACATCCCAATCCTTCCAGATCACCTGACCATTCCATCCCAATCCTTCCAGATCACCTGACTATTCCACCCCAATCCTTCTAGATCACCTGACTATTCCATCCCAATCCTTCCAGATAACCTGACCATTCCATCCCAATCCTTCCAGATCACCTATTCCATCCCAATCCTTCCAGATCACCTGACCATTCCATCCCAATCCTTCCAGATCACCTGACCATTCCATCCCAATCCTTCCAGATCACCTGACTATTCCACCCAACCCTTCCAGATCACCTGACTATTCCATCCCAATCTTTTCTGATCACCTGACTATTCCATCCCAATCCTTCCAGATCACCTGACCATTCCATCCCAATCCTTCCAGATCACCTGACTATTCCATCCCAATCCTTCCAGATCACCTGACCATTCCATCCCAATCCTTCCATATCACCTGACTATTCCATCCCAATCTTTCCAGATCACCTGACTATTCCACCCCAATCCTTCCTGATAACCTGACTATTCCATCCCTATCCTTCCAGATCCCCTGACTATTCCATCCCTATACTTCCAAATCACCTATTCCATCCCAATCCTTCCAGATCACCTATTCCACCCCAATCCTTTCAGATCACCTGACCATTCCATCCCAATCCTTCCAGATCACCTGACTATTCCATCCCAATCCTTCCAGATCACCTGACCATTCCATCCCAATCTTTCCAGATCACCTGACTATTCCATCCAAATCCTTCCTGATAACCTGACCATTCCACCCAATCCTTCCAGATCACCTGACCATTCCATCCCAATCCTTCCAGATCACCTGACTATTCCATCCCAATCCTTCCAGATCACCTGACTATTCCATCCCAATCCTTCATGATAACCTGACCATTCCACCCAACCCTTCCAGATCACCTGACTATTCCATCCCAATCCTTCCAGATCACCTGACTATTCCATCCCAATCCTTCCAGATCACCTGACTATTCCACCCCAATCCTTCTAGATCACCTGACTATTCCATCCCAATCCTTCCAGATAACCTGACCATTCCATCCCAATCCTTCCAGATCACCTATTCCATCCCAATCCTTCCAGATCACCTGACCATTCCATCCCAATCCTTCCAGATCACCTGACCATTCCATCCCAATCCTTCCAGATCACCTGACTATTCCACCCAACCCTTCCAGATCACCTGACTATTCCATCCCAATCCTTCCTGATCACCTGACTATTCCATCCCAATCCTTCCAGATCACCTGACCATTCCATCCCAATCCTTCCAGATCACCTGACTATTCCATCCCAATCCTTCCAGATCACCTGACCATTCCATCCCAATCCTTCCATATCACCTGACTATTCCATCCCAATCTTTCCAGATCACCTGACTATTCCACCCCAATCCTTCCTGATAACCTGACTATTCCATCCCTATCCTTCCAGATCCCCTGACTATTCCATCCCTATACTTCCAAATCACCTATTCCATCCCAATCCTTCCAGATCACCTATTCCACCCCAATCCTTTCAGATCACCTGACCATTCCATCCCAATCCTTCCAGATCACCTGACTATTCCATCCCAATCCTTCCAGATCACCTGACCATTCCATCCCAATCTTTCCAGATCACCTGACTATTCCATCCAAATCCTTCCTGATAACCTGACCATTCCACCCAATCCTTCCAGATCACCTGACCATTCCATCCCAATCCTTCCAGATCACCTGACTATTCCATCCCAATCTTTCCAGATCACCTGACTATTCCATCCCAATCCTTCCTGATAACCTGACCATTCCACCCAACCCTTCCAGATCACCTGACTATTACATCCCAATCCTTCCAGATCACCTGACCATTCCATCCCAATCCTTCCAGATCACCTGACTATTCCACCCCAATCCTTCCAGATCACCTGACTATTCCATCCCAATCCTTCCAGATCACCTGACTATTCCATCCCAATCCTTCCAGATCACCTATTCCATCCCAATCCTTCCAGATCACCTGACCATTCCATCCCAATCCTTCCAGATCACCTGACCATTCCATCCCAATCCTTCCAGATCACCTGACTATTCCACCCAACCCTTCCAGATCACCTGACTATTCCATCCCAATCTTTTCAGATCACCTGACTATTCCATCCCAATCCTTCCAGATCACCTGACCATTCCATCCCAATCCTTCCAGATCACCTGACTATTCCATCCCAATCCTTCCAGATCACCTGACCATTCCATCCCAATCCTTCCAGATCACCTGACTATTCCATCCCAATCTTTCCAGATCACCTGACTATTCCACCCCCAATCCTTCCTGATCACCTGACTATTCCATCCCTATCCTTCCAGATCACCTGACTATTCCACCCCAATCCTTCCAGATCACCTGACTATTCCATCCCTATACTTCCAAATCACCTATTCCATCCCAATCCTTCCAGATCACCTGACCATTCCATCCCAATCCTCCCAGATCACCTGACTATTCCATCCCAATCCTTCCAGATTACCTGACTATTCCATCCCTATCCTTCCAGATCACCTGACTATTCCACCCAACCCTTCCAGATCACCTGACTATTCCATCCCAATCTTTTCAGATCACCTGACTATTCCATCCCAATCCTTCCAGATCACCTGACCATTCCATCCCAATCCTTCCAGATCACCTGACTATTCCATCCCAATCCTTCCAGATCACCTGACCATTCCATCCCAATCTTTCCAGATCACCTGACTATTCCATCCAAATCCTTCCTGATAACCTGACCATTCCACCCAATCCTTCCAGATCACCTGACCATTCCATCCCAATCCTTCCAGATCACCTGACTATTCCATCCCAATCTTTCCAGATCACCTGACTATTCCATCCCAATCCTTCCTGATAACCTGACCATTCCACCCAACCCTTCCAGATCACCTGACTATTACATCCCAATCCTTCCAGATCACCTGACCATTCCATCCCAATCCTTCCAGATCACCTGACTATTCCACCCCAATCCTTCTAGATCACCTGACTATTCCATCCCAATCCTTCCAGATCACCTGACTATTACATCCCAATCCTTCCAGATCACCTATTCCATCCCAATCCTTCCAGATCACCTGACCATTCCATCCCAATCCTTCCAGATCACCTGACCATTCCATCCCAATCCTTCCAGATCACCTGACTATTCCACCCAACCCTTCCAGATCACCTGACTATTCCATCCCAATCTTTTCAGATCACCTGACTATTCCATCCCAATCCTTCCAGATCACCTGACCATTCCATCCCAATCCTTCCAGATCACCTGACTATTCCATCCCAATCCTTCCAGATCACCTGACCATTCCATCCCAATCCTTCCAGATCACCTGACTATTCCATCCCAATCTTTCCAGATCACCTGACTATTCCACCCCAATCCTTCCTGATCACCTGACTATTCCATCCCTATCCTTCCAGATCACCTGACTATTCCACCCCAATCCTTCCAGATCACCTGACTATTCCATCCCTATACTTCCAAATCACCTATTCCATCCCAATCCTTCCAGATCACCTGACCATTCCATCCCAATCCTCCCAGATCACCTGACTATTCCATCCCAATCCTTCCAGATTACCTGACTATTCCATCCCTATCCTTCCAGATCACCTGACTATTCCACCCAACCCTTCCAGATCACCTGACTATTCCATCCCAATCTTTTCAGATCACCTGACTATTCCATCCCAATCCTTCCAGATCACCTGACCATTCCATCCCAATCCTTCCAGATCACCTGACTATTCCATCCCAATCCTTCCAGATCACCTGACCATTCCATCCCAATCTTTCCAGATCACCTGACTATTCCATCCAAATCCTTCCTGATAACCTGACCATTCCACCCAATCCTTCCAGATCACCTGACTATTCCATCCCAATCCTTCCAGATCACCTGACTATTCCATCCCAATCTTTCCAGATCACCTGACTATTCCATCCCAATCCTTCCTGATAACCTGACCATTCCACCCAACCCTTCCAGATCACCTGACTATTCCATCCCAATCCTTCCAGATCACCTGACCATTCCATCCCAATCCTTCCAGATCACCTGACTATTCCACCCCAATCCTTCCAGATCACCTGACTATTCCATCCCAATCCTTCCAGATAACCTGACCATTCCATCCCAATCCTTCCAGATCACCTATTCCATCCCAATCCTTCCAGATCACCTGACCATTCCATCCCAATCCTTCCAGATCACCTGACCATTCCATCCCAATCCTTCCAGATCACCTGACTATTCCACCCAACCCTTCCAGATCACCTGACTATTCCATCCCAATCTTTTCAGATCACCTGACTATTCCATCCCAATCCTTCCAGATCACTGACCATTCCATC
>JAPZIH010000880.1:92361-133566 GCA_027410445.1 Discoglossus pictus | reverse complement strand
TCTACCTATAGTTTTCACTTTCTTATTTGTTAATATATATAGAAAAACACCAATTTACTTATTTCTCTGTTATTCTCTATTAGCTGTACAATCTATCCCATTGTAATCCTGCAAAAAAAGATACTCAAGTCCCAAACTAAATTAGTCTTATTTATAGCATATATTACATCAAAATAAATCTTGCAATAATCATTTAAGTTACAAGTAATTATAATATATTGCTATTCTTAATTGCAATGAATCCTGCCTTAAAGCAACGTGTGTATTGCAGCATTATCTATAAAACACTGGCTGTGTCAAGGGGAGTCTCTCAACCTCTTCTTTTCATATAATATTATAACACATATAATAAATAATATATAATACAATAACTTCAAAAAACAAGGTAAGTTTGCATTCTGAAATAAAAAAAACACTGAAATAAAAAGGGAATAGGAGAGAGACATAATAAACCTCACGAAGAAAAATATACAAACTAACTATCCGAGACTTTTATTTTCTAACCAATGACACATAACCTTAAAATGCTTGTGACTTTCATATTATATAATTGTACTGTAACATTTCTAAAGATTGAGCTTGTAAAACATAATCTAGATATATATACCATGTTATGTCTCTACTCCTAATAAAATTGAAAAAAACAAAACAAGGTATGGTGAATCAGCTGGGATGTAATCTAAGTAATATGGGGCATAAGGTAAATAAACTGGAACATTACCATGTTTACTTTAGGAACCCTAAATTATATATATATCCTAACTTATTGTTACTAATAATTATCCTAATTTTATATAGAAATAGCAAGTTAGACATCTCTTGATATATTTTGAAGCAGCACTGCAATACTCAGCTATTGTTTTAAGGTAGGTTCCATTGCAATTAAGAATAGCAATATATTATAATTACTTGCAACAAGTGAATCTAGTAACATTTATTTTGATGCATCATATGCTATAAACAACAGTTTGTGGCTTTTGTATCTTTTTTGTAAATTTCAGATTGAATAGATTGTGCAGCTGTGTTCATGGAAGTTATATTTACCCCCCTTACATTTAATAGAGAGTAAGTTCAGTATTGGTGTTTTTTATATATATCAACAAATAAACAATTAGTATGACTTGGTAATTATTCTCACGGCAATGACCATTAAGAGTGCTCTAAACTGTATACTATTTGTCTACGTTTAAATGTTTTAAAGAGCGCCTATCACCACACAATATCATGACTATGTAAACATTAAAGTTATTACAATAATAAGGAACATTAGTGTAATATAATGTTATAATTAAAGTCATGCATTGTTTATTCTATCGCTTGTGAGTAGATAGTTTAAGGCTGCTTGTTATATTAAACAAAAATAGTAGAGGTGCTCATCTGAAAATTAAAATGACCTCAGTGGGGTTTTTCTATAGGTCTGGTTACCTACTCAGAGAGCGACCACATCTAGCTCACTTGTGTCCTTCACAGGGAGAAATATCCTGTAGTATATCAGTCTGGTCTCACTCAAAAGAGTGATCCAGTCCCAAAATACCAAGCAATTATCCCTGAACAGGAGAGACAGCAAACCACTGACATACATTTCAGCCAATGTGGGCCTTGTCAGTGAGGTGCAGCTGTCCTCCCTAAGGCACAGTGAGCAAGGAGTCCATGTCTGGTTCCCCATATCACCCATAAGGGGAGAAAATGTAAACAAAAAGATCAGAGGTGCTCATCTGAGAACGAAAAATACCTCAGTGGGTTTTTTCTATAGGTCTGGTAAAGTATTCAGAGAACAACGTCTTTTAGCTAACTTGTGCCCTTCACAGGGAGAAATATCCGAAACACTTCTGGGGTTTGCTGTTTCTCCTGTTCAGGGTAGAATTGCCTGGTATTTCGGGGCTGGGTCACTCTTTTTGATTGAGACCAGACTGATATGCTACAGGATATTTTTCCCTGTGAAGTGCACAAGTGAGCTAAAAGAGGCTGCTCTCTGAGAAGGTAACCAGACTAATAGAAAAAATCCAATGAGGTATTTTCTGTTCTCAAATGAGCATCTCTACTCTTTTTGCATACATTTTCCCCACCTTATGGGTGATAGGAGGAACCAGGCGTGGACTCCTTGCTCCATGTGCCTTAGGGAGTACAGCTGCACCTCACTGATGAGGCCCACAGAGGCCGAAATGCATCTGGGATTTGCTGTTTCTTCTGTTCATGGTAGAATTGCCTGGTATTTCAGGGCTGGATGCTTCTAGTGACTGAGACCAGACTGATATACTACAGGAAATGTCTCCCTGTGAAGGGCACAAGTGAGCTAAAAGAGGCTGCTCTCTGAGTAGGTAATCAGACCTATAGAAAAAAACCCACTGAGGTATTTGTCATTCTCAGATGCGCACCTCTACTCTTTTTGCTTGTTCTATTATATACATCAAAAAAGGAAAACTCACAATTGGGATTCACAAATTCTATTAAAAAAAGACAAGATTTAACAATCCTATATTTTCCATAATAACATATACATACATTAACAATCTTAATAAAAAATCAGTAAGTAATTAGGTCCACCTAGTGGCCATTGATATAAGTGGGAAACATATTGGTATTTCAGCAAATAATTATTTTAGTAACTAATTAAGGGAAGTTTCCACTTGTCAGAAATCTTAGTGTGATTTGAAATACTTCAATATACACTTTTTGGTACTTTCCTTTCTTAAATTCCCACCACACCGACAGCAGTGGTAGCAGCAGTGGCAGTGACCAACCGCTAGATGGCACTGCTAATATTTTAGTGCCGATATCATAGCGTTAGGGTTAGGTAAACTGTTAGTGTTAAGGTGAGGGTTAGGGTAAGGGTTAGGGTTAATTTAAGGGTTAGGGTAACCTTATAAGGTTAAAACTTCCCTAAAATATTGGTAGCGCTGCAAAATATCGTCAGTGACTTGCTGCCACTGCTGGCGTAGTAATAAAGTGAAAGATCCCACTTTTTCAATGCAATTATGTTGACATAAATGATGAAAAAATTATGAAAATAAAATATATTACTAGTTATAATATGAACATATAAAGAAGGAAATACAATATAAGAGTGGCTGATTGTTGTTATCTGAAAGGGTGTGTTTAATTTGTTACTGGTTTGATGTATTTTTTATCAATCAGAAAAAGCTGATTTATTTACATGTATATAGTTGTCTTGTTCAGTGTTTTTTTTTAAAGTTATAAAAGCAATATAATCATTGATAATCAGATTGCTTTGTCTGTTGTGATAAGGTTACATAAAAGGCCTCCAAAAATGGTCCAGCTTTTAGATTTAAGTAATTAAATTGTGAATTAATAAAAAACTAATATTTCATAAGAACACTTGCATTAAAAATTGCAGTTTCCACTTATGTATAAGCTGTAGTCCCTGCCTCTTTACAAAACTGTAGCAGACGATGGAATTTATTTCCATGGAATTTTCTAGTTGAAGCACAATGCAGCATAATCAACGTAAATGTCCCTTATTGTTTCTAACTTTCACTGTGACTAGGATCACTAGGATCCCATCGCATAGAACTCTTATGGTTTTAACCAAATGTATGTAACTGTTCTTTCAGTGTCTACTATATGATACATCTTCCCTCCTCTACCCCTTGTCTTTCTTTAAGCATTACATTAAATTACACCTGACTTCCGTGTATCAAACTAGACTCAGATCCCACTGTCATTAAATATTTCCAACTCCACCTCCAAAAGTTGTCCCTTCCTCACCCTGGGTACTACAGAGACAATAATCCAAACTGTCCTCATGTCCCAGCTAGTGGAGCTATGTCAGATGGATGTATATTGGTTGCTAACAGTCGGAGCCAAGTGGATGGAGACTCATTTGAGGAAGGAGTGGGGCACAATCAAGGGGTTTTTGACCTTTCTTTTTCCCTCCAGAAAGATCACACATTTATCCTCCTCCTCCAGTAGCAATGCCTGCATCGTATCCTCTTCCCATTGTCTCTGAGGTGGTTGTGGGTCGGTTGATGAAAAATAACATATTATGAGAGTACAGTCGCGCTCCAATAGTTAAGGTTCTCTTGGCCTTCCATTATTAAAAATGTTCATGAGCTTATAATTTTGCATGGTTTATCATATTTGTTTGAAATTTTGTATTTTAGGAGGGATTTGGGGTCTGATTTTTGTTTTGTCAATTTTCATGAGATTTTGTCCAGCAAAAAAAAAGTTTATTCATCGTGAATTTTAAAGTGATGACAATTTTTTTCCCATAAGAATTTTTTCTCACTTGTAGGAAAAAAATGACTGAATGGATTTGTTTAAAATTTGGAAATATACTAGTGATCTAAGAAGCTTCCATGTCTTTTTTAGATTTTTTTTTTTAAAGTTTAAGACATTTTTTGAGATATAATAGTTTACATTTTTTATGTAATGAGTATGCTCAGCAGAGCCTAGTACACATGACCTATAGTCAGATTGCATGCGTTTTGATTGGTCAGTTATGGTCAGGTGATGTTTTTAGTGGTTTATACTTATGGCCCACTAGCAATAGTGGATGGTCACCAGAAGGGGCGCGAGCAAATGTAATGAAGAAGAAGTAGAAGAAGAATATCTGGAAGAACTAGAAGAAGTACTAGAAGAACTAGAAGAAGAAGAAATAGAAGAATAAGCACTAATAGAAAAAGAGAGCTAGAAGAGCTAAAAAAGAACAACTAGAATAACTAGATGTAGAATAGCTAGAAAAGAAGAATGAAGAATTAGAAGTACTAGAAGAACTAGAAGTACTAGACAAAGAAAATGTGGAAGAATAGCTAAAAAGAACTAGAAGAAAAATTATGAGAACTAAAAAAAGAACAAGAACTAGAAGAACTAGAAGAAGAACTAGAAAACTAGACAAACCGGAGAAAAAACAGAATAAGAAGAAAAATAAGAAAACGAACTAGAAGCCAAATTAGAAGTAAAACTATACAAAGAAGAAGCAGAACAAAATGTGAAATGCTTTATATAGGTTTGCTAGAAGGGGCGAGAGAATGTTTGTTGGGAGAGAGGAAGAAGAAGACGAAGAAGTACTTAAAGAAGATATAGAAGAGCTAAAACAAGAACTTGAAGAAGAAGAAAGAAATAGAAGAGAAAAACTACAAGAAGAACTAGATGAAGAAGAACTAGAATAAGCACTAGAAGTTCTAGAAGAAACTAAATTGGAATTACTAGAAGAAAAATAATTGGAAGAAGATCAAGGTCTAGAAGAAGTACTAGAAGTACTAGAAGAAAACAATTGAATTACTAGAAGAACAACTAGAAGAACAACTAGAATGTACTAGAAGAATAAGGACTTTTAGTACTAAAAGAATACTAACTAGAAGAACTAGAAAAAGAAGAAAAACTAAAAGAAGCTGGAAGAGGACTAGAAGAACTAAAAGAAGAAGAAATATAAAAAGTAGAATAAGAAATAGAAGAACAAGAAGTACTAGAATAAAACTATAATAATAATAATAAGAAGAAGATGGAGAAGTAGAACTAAAAGAAGAAGAATTAGAAGAAGAAGATGAATTACATTTCATTGCATGATATTGTTGCTGTAGAGTGGGGAGAGAGTGAATAAAATGTTAAATGTTTTTTATTAGTTCGCTAGAGAGGGTGAGCAAACATTTGTTGATAGAAAAAAAAGGAAACAATCTGGAAGGAGAAAAACTAAAAGAACTAGAAGAAGATTTAGAAGAACTAGAAGAAGAACTGATAGAGGAACTAGATAAAACAGAAAAAAAAGAAGAAAGAATAGAAGAGAAGAACTATAGAAGAAGAACTAGATGAAAAAGAAGAATAAAATAACTAAAAGAAGAACTAGAAGTACTAGTAGTTGTACTACTAGGGTTAGCAGATCTAAAAGAAGAACTAGATTCAGAACTAGAAGAATAGGTAGAAGATCTAAAATAACTAGAAGATGGACTTAAAGATCTAGAAGAACTAGAAGAACTAGAAAAAGAAGAAGAACTGGAAGACAATGAACTAGAAAGACTAGATAACTTCAAAAAGAATGACTAGACGATCTAGAAAAACTTGAGAAAGAAAAACTAGCAAAACTAGAAGAAACAGAAGAACTCAAAGAACTAGAATAGGAGGAACTAAAAGAAATAGTAGAACTATAAGAACTAGAATAAGAAGAAGAAGAACTAAAAGAACTAAATGAGAAGAACTAGAACTAGAAGAACTGGAGAATAAATAGAAGAAGAAATAGAAAACCTTAAAAAAAATATTAGAAGAACTAGCAGAAAAAGAACTTGAAGAAAAACTAGGAGAACTAGAAGAAGAAGAAGAATTAGAAGAAATTAAATAATACTGATTAGAAGAACTAGAAGATTAAGAAATAGAAGAATAACTAGAACAACTAGAACTAAAAAACTGAAAACACTAGTAGAACTTGAAGAAGAATGACAAGAAGAACTAGAAGATGAAGAACTAGAAGAAGAACTATTTGAAATAGAAGAAGAAATAAAAGAGGAACTAGAAGTACTAGAAGAAAATAAACTGGAATTACTTGAATAGGAACTAGAAGAAGAAAGACTAGAAGAAGAACTAGAATTACTAGAAGAGAATCTAAAATGTTCTAGAAGAAAAAGCAATGTTATTATTATTATTATTATTATTATTATCGTTTATTTGTAACGCGCCAACATATTGCGTAGCGCTATACATAAGTTAAGTTACAGGCAATGACAAGATTCACACATTGCAATGAATGGAGGGCCCTGTCTTTGATATTGGAATCCGGTGTCCATAGCGCTTTCCATAAAGCACCTTGCAGGATTGAAACTCGCAGGCTTACAATCTAAAGACTCGCAGGCTTACAATCTAATAGAAGGATTAAAAGAAGAACTAGAAGAAGAACTTGAAGAAAAGCTAAAACAAACTAGAAGAAGAGGACTAGAAGAACTAAAAGAAGAACTAGAAAAATAACTAGAATAACTAGAAAAAGAAGAACTGTAAGAACTAGAATAAAATAATTTTAATGTAAATAATAATGTAAAAATAATAATAATAACAAGAAGAAGAAGAAGAAGTAGGAAGGAAGAGAGAACAAAATGAAGAATAAGAATATCTAATTAAAGGTGAATAGTCACATATAATTTCCAAATTTAGCAATATAATTGACGAAAATACTCCCTTGGAAAAGAGTTTGGGTATATTAGCCTGGGAAGCTGACCTGAAAACTATAATAAAAGAGGAAGACTGGACTAAAATTTTTGGTATTATTAAGAACTCATCAATTAACTCCTCATATAATGAAATGATGATCAAATTAATCCATAGATGGTACTATGTCCCCAATAAACTTAAAAGAATATATAGTAATTTAGATTGCTTATGCTGTAAACAATGTGGACTTCCAGGTACAACTATCCATATGTGGTGGGACTGTAAAAAAATCAAAACATTTTGGACGAAAGTAAGCAAAGAACTATCGACTCTTACTGGTAAACAAATTTCTTGTAATCCGTTAATGTTTATATTACACTCGCAATTGGAAATCTTCCCATTAGGGGAAAGACTATTAATATCACACATATGTTTAGTTGCTAAATGGTTATCAGTGAAATATTGGAAACAGCCTCAAGTACCCTCTTGGAAAGAATTAGAGATTACTATCTCAAAGAACAGAGAAATGATGAGATTAGACTGGTGCGATAACGCCAGAGATAACTTCCCTAAGGCTACTCGCTTAATAAAATGGCAGCTGTGGGACCAATTTCTGACAATATGTTAGAAAAGTTATGATGATGAAACTTTCATTGATAGTGTTTCCACGACAAACCCTAAAGGAGAGGAGGAAGAAGGGGTAAAGAGGAGGAAAGAGGGAAGATTTTCCTTTTTTTTTTTTCCTTTTTTTTTTTTTTTTTCTCTTTTCTTTTTCTTTTTTTTCTGTTTTCTGTTGATTCTAAAAACATACTCAAAACTCGAGAGTTACCAAGGATGCGGCGACGATAAGATTGTGTTCTTGTATTATTTGTTACACTCTCTTGTATGGGGTATTTACATATATGTTATTAGCTGCTCCACTTCTCTATATGTACAAAATAAATGATAAAAAAAAAAAAAAAAAAAAAAAAAAAAAAAAGAGAACAAAATGTTAAATGTTTTTTATTAGCTCACTAGATAGGGTGAAAAAATGTATATAGAGAGAGAAAAAGAAGAAGAAGGTGAACTAGAAGATTTAGAAAAACTAGAAGAATAACCAAACCAAACTAGAAAAAACAGAAAAAAGAAGAAAGAAATAGAAGAGTAGAACTAGAAGAAGAAGAATAAAATGAAAAGAAGAACGGGAACTAAAAAAAGAACTAGAAGTACTAGTAGAAAAAATTGAAAGCACTAGAAGAATGACTAGCAGAACTAAAAGAAGAACTACAAAACGAACTAGAAGAATAACTAAAATGAATTAGAAGAATATATTTATATATTATAATATACTAGTAAATTGCCAGTCTAAAATGACGGTATGATTTTTAGCAGCTCTGTAAGGACTTAGGAAGTGGTATGTCCCATGGAGAGTTACAGACATACCACAAATATTCTAGTTTCTTCGAAATATAAATGTACATGATGGTTTGAGCTTTCGTTAAGTCAAGTTATAATTTGCTAGCAATGGTTATTGCTTTGTATTATGAGCTTGGATGTTAATTGCTCATAACAATATACTGATTCCTGCTGTGGTCTGCCCTCCGCAGCACATGCATACATAAACTCTGCTGAACTTGCTGTACAGTGTGGCATATTAACCAATCAGTCATATTTTTAACATGCTGCTGAGACATGGTCCCTAATAGGCTGGTGCACTACACAGCACATACACCCTTACAGAGTCTGTATCTGTATATGTTGCAGTGGGCACAGCCATACATGGACCATACATGGACTCTCTATTGGATGTTTACCCACTTTAAATACTGTATATTATGTCAATGATACTCATTTCCACTGGATGTGTGTTATCTATATGTCTGTGCTGTACATGTGGCAGTATGTGGGGGTATGTTGGTGTGTATGATATTCACCTAGCACAGTGGCTGGACCCAGTAGGGCAACCAGGCCTGGAGCTCTCACCACAATAGCTGGGGCTATCAGGTCCTTCAGCAATTTCTCCCACTCATTATAATTGACAGCTACTGGGGGGCCATCACTTAAAGCTCTCGCTGCTTTACCCTCCTCCTCCTCCAGTGATTACAAAAATATAACCTAATCCTACATGCTACAGTAAACCCCTCTGGGTGCTCACAGTGAGCCTAAACCTTACATGTAAAACTAACCCCCCGCAGCACCAGCTAAACTGCCACCAAAATACAATTTAAAGCTAAACACTTTTTTTCTGCTATAGTGGCAGGGCAAAGCTTAAAGTGATTAAAAAATAATGTAGGGGGTTCATGCCCCACTAACTCTTATAAATACAGGTATCCTACATAAAGCACCTCAAGACCTGATGTACCCCCTACTCTATCTTCTCTCCCTAGATGTACTGTAAAGCTGTACAGATGCTCGGAGTGAGTCAAACTTTTCATGTAAAATCTACTACCAGCAGCACCAGCTTAGCCTATTGAGACTATAACCTTCCTTAATGCATGGGTTCCTTTGCCCATATAAGCTGAGATATATTTTGACCCTGGAGGGGTAACTCTGTCCCCTCTTCCTCTCAACCCTTTGTGCATTTTGGTGAGGGCCCATTAACCCACATTAACCCCATGCTATCAATATAGCCCTTGGGGGTCCCTATGTGTAACGGAGTTGGAACACAAATCCAATATCTCCACTGGTATACGGTCAAATATCCAAGAAGCACTACAGTGTCACCATCCCCGACCTCCCATATTGGACGACACTCAATTGGAAGTCAAATGAATACTGACTTTATTTTGTTATATGCAGAAATATATATACACATTTGGCCACAGGTAATACACATGCCCATATTTGGCCACACAATACACATAGAGGGACAATAGGTGGGTCACACCTCCCTGAGGCTACCTGGCAACTTTGATACAATCAGACAATGATTAGATCATCCTTCTTTGTTCTTATGTCTGAGAATGAAAACACTTTATACAATAGACTTCCTTATCTTATGAGGAGTCTCTGTAATAGGATTATCTATTATGCCAAGGTCTGCAATAGTCTGGGCTAATATTCTGCAGAGCATAAACCAACATACATACAGTATAATAGTAGGATCATATTTTAACCAAGAATTAAATAACCATAAAACAGGGTAAAACAGTGATGGGTTCTGTTACACTATGTACTACTTGTACAGTCTCAACCTATAAAAATGTCAAATCCTATGGAATCCTGGGGCACTAAATAGTAAGAACATGCCACATGCTCTTTATGGTGTTGCAGTATATAGTGATACTTTTTTATTGGACAAATATGGATGCGCTCCATCATGGTGTAATTTAGTGTGGATAACCCCAACGGTCCGTTTTACTCCTTGACGGGCCTATTCATGGTTGTTATCCACACTAGATTACGCCATGATGGAGCGCATCCTGTTGATTATTCAGCAGCTTTGGGCCTAAAACAGCAAGTACAGAGTTAACCTTAACCTGTTGGAATATTCATTCCTCAGGATTGATAGCATTGTGGCTGAATTGCATATTACTGCATTAACGAATTATATAGCCTATATCTCTTTCTTTACTTGATGTATTACCTGTACGCTGTTGCTATATTAGCATATATTACAATTAGAGATGTCGTGGACAGTTCGCCTGGGGACTATTCACAGCGATTTTGGCATGTTCGCGTTCGCATGGGACGGCGAACACATGCGCTTTTGGGTTCGCCCCCTATTCTTTATCATTGAGGAAACTTTGACCCTGCACCTCACAGTCAGCAGACACATTACAGCCAATCAGCAGCATACACTCCCTTCCAGGGCCTTCCATCTGAAGGACAGCATACATTTTAGAATCATTCTGAAGCTGCATTCGTTGTGAGAGGACAGATAGTGTAGCTGCTGGAGATTTAATTGGGAAATAGATAGCCAGGATGTGTATTTAGCTTCCACTACAGACCTGAAGGACTCATCTGATATCTGCTGCAAGGACAGCAACCCAAAAAGCCCTTTTTAGGGCTAGAACATAATTTATTTTATTTTATCATTTTTTTCTGTGTAATCTAATTGCATATGTCTGCCTGCCAGCGTGTGTGTGTGACAGGCTAACACCTAACAGCTTATATTGTGCTCAGTGAAATAAAACAATACTTTTTTGACTGTAATAGATTGAATAGCAATTGCCTGCCTACAGGCGTGTGTGTGAAGCCTATTGCATCTACTCTGCCACCTTTTGCCAGTGCACAGTGATACGTCATATCTGGTGCAACCGTAGTGTACAGTGACATAAAACAACACTTTTTTGATTGTAATCGATTGAATATCAGTTGCCTGCCTACAGGCGTGTGTGTGAGGCCTACAGCGCCTACTCTGCCAACTTTTGCCAGTGCACAGTGACACTCATATCTGGTGGCACCTTAGATTGCACGCGCAGTGCCCCAAATTTAAAGTGGGAGGACCGACTAAGCATCTTTTTCCATCTCCAGCTTCCAAAAATCCATGCCATATACACGTCCCCTGATAGGTGACGTAACAGGTATGAAACTGATAGGAATAAATAGTACAAATTAATACACCACTCCTATTTGGTGGCACATTTCATTGCACGTGCAGTGCCCCAAATTCGAAGCAGGATGTCCGACCAAGCATCTTTTTCCATCTCCCTGTTCCAAAAATCAATGCCATATACACGTCCCCTAATAGTGGACGTAACAGGGATTAAACCGATAGGAATAGTACTACTTAACAGTACACACCTTATAATAACGGGAGACAGAGGCAACGCAGAGAGAGGAGTCTGAAGAAGAGGAGTCAGAGGAGGAAGGTGGCTTTGAGGAGGTGGAAGACCAAACACAGCAGGCGTCCCAGGGGGCTAGTTGTCACCTTTCGGGGACCCTTGGTGGCTGGGTGGAGGAAGAGACCTTCAATGACATCAGTGAGGACAAGGAATGGGACATGGCTAGCTTGGTATCCAACCTTGTGCAAATGGGGAGTTTGCGGTTGGGCAAAGGGACTGTGTGCGGTTGTTTGCGGTGCATTAAACGGGGAGATTGGTCTGTTACTGTGAAGCTGGTGTAACCCTTACACTAACTGATCGATACAACATCATACCTGATGTTTTAAAGCATGTTATTCCAAACAATTTAGGAATGGAATTTAGGAATTCACAGTCCAGGTGTTAGTCCCCTTGAAACAACTTTCCCATCACTATTGTGGCCAGAAAGAGTCCCTGTGGGTTTTGAAATTCGCCTGCCCATTGAAGTCTATGGCGGTTCGCAGGGTTCGCCCGTTCCAGAACATTTGATGGAAGTTCGCGTACGCTGTTCGCGAACCGAAAATTTGATGTTCGCGACATCACTATTTAAGAATATGGGCTCAGCTATATAAAAAACTGGAACTGCTTTTATTGTTATAGAAACTTCATCACAGGTTCAATAGATGTAAATTTTAAAATTTTAAACCCTGTTCCTTTGGGAACACACACTTCATTAATTGTGCAGGATCAGGGCAGCTATAGTGTCTGGCACTCTGACACATATATAAATACCCTCAGAGTCACTTAATAGCTGGGTTACCTTCCTGGACCTTCAAGGGCAACTGTAGTCTCTGGCGCTCTGACATATATAAATCCTTTCAGAGTCACTTAATAGCTGTGTTATCTTCCTGGTCCTTCAAGGGCAGCTACAGTCTCTGGCACTCTGACACATATATAAATCCTATCAGAGTCCCTTAACGCTGTTACCCTTGTTTCCTGCTGTCTGAGTCATCACACACTCCATGCAGCACAGATTTTACCTCAGACAGCGATTACATAACTAACTGATGTTTCCCACTTCCAAGTGTCAGATACTGGCTACCTCAACATTCTAAAATATTTAACACTTAATGAACCAAACATGCAGCATACGAATCACAAATCACAAGTGAATCACACATAACATACAGTAATTAACATAACATACAGTAATCAACTTAATATAATATTAAAAAACTATAAACGGACTTAGCTCAGTCCCACACCACCAGAGCACATGAGTCCTAACAACTGGTGGTCAGGAGGATCATGACAGGGGGGTCTGATTTTTTTGTCAAGTTTCATGAAATTTTTTCCAGCCAAATAAACTTTATTTATAGGGGATATTGAAATGATGATTTTTTTACTCATAGGAATGTTTGCTTACTTGTAGGAAAAACATGATTGAATGAATTTATTTCAAATTTGGCAATATACTAGTGATCTAAGAAGCCTCCAAAAAGAGGTTTATAGCAAAAATGGCTTTATTTCAACTTTGGAAGCTAGAACATATGGTGCTAATGTGGCATAGTACTTCTTTATAAACCAGTAGAACATCATTGCACGTAGAGAGAAGTTAGTGAAATAATGTATTATTATTATTATTATTATTATTATTATTATTATTATTATTATTATGTACTAGAATATTGCCCGTCAAAAAATGACGGCAATGAAATTGTAAGGTAGCTAATGCTGTTTGGTGTATAATACTGAAATATGTAATAGATTACTAAATTAATATACTTTACCTATTTTGAAGCATTGTGTTGAAGAGCTGGCAATCTGTTTTGATGTTGCTGGAGCATTAGTGGTGTGGAGCTGCTGTGTAAGCATGCTGAATGTGTGCACTGTGTGGTATGAATATCTGTAGGTCGTTTGTGGCGTTTTGCGAGTTTCTTGTGGTGTTTTGCGAGTTTAGAGTGCTGTAGCCTCGTTTTCGTTTTGTTCGGCGGCCATTTTTTCTCTCGCTTACAGTTTTTTTTAGTCTCTAAACTCTTTTATTTCGAGTAAAATGAAGGTCTAAGTGGCATTTTTGAGGTCCTGGGTGCTCCCTCTTGGTGTAGGTAAGGTTTTTATGTATGTGCTGTGTGTATGTATTGTGTTTTACATTTTGTAATGTTCGCGAGTTGCGTCCGAGTGTTGCGAGGCCGTAATGTGTGTGAATGTGTGTCGTATGTTGTTTGCGAGTGTCGTAATGTGTGTGTCGTGCTCTTTGGGTTGCGACGTGAACTTTGCGAGGGTCGCAGTTGCTGGCATGGAGCGCCTTTGCTTCGCGAGGGCCTTGGCTCGCTACGCGAGCCCGCAGCGTTAGCAACAACTCGTACGCTCACAACTATATATGTGATCACATATATAGTTGTGAGCGTACGAGTCGTTGCTCACGCTTGCGGGCTCGCGTAGCGAGCCCGCGGCCCTCGCGTAGCGAGCCGCGGGCTTCGCGAAGCGAGGGCCGCGGCTCGCGCAGCGAGCCGCGGCCCTCGCTTAGCGAGGTCACTGGGCAAGGGCCTCAGTTGCTGGCATGGAGCGCCGAAGGCGCTCCATGCCAGCAACTGAGGCCCCTCGCGAAGCGAGGGCCTCAGTTGCTGGCGAGGTCACTGGGCACGGGCCTCAGTTGCTGGCATGGAGCGCCGAAGGCGCTCCATGTCCGCAACTGAGGCCCCTCGCGAAGCGAGGGCCTCAGTTGCTGGCGAGGTCACTGGGCAAGGGCCTCAGTTGCTGGCATGGAGCGCCGAAGGCGCTCCATGCCAGCAACTGAGGCCCCTCGCGAAGCAAGGGACTCAGTTGCTGGCGAGGTCACTGGGCAAGGGCCTCAAACCCTCGCAAAATTCACGTCGCTACTCAAAAAACACGACACACAAATTACGACACTCGCTAAATTTTACGAGGAACGCAAACAACGTACGAAACACGTTACCACACATTACGACCTCGCAAACATCGGACGCAACACGCCGACATACAAACATTTAAAACACAATACATACACACAGCACATACATAAAAAACTTACCTACACCAAGAGGGAGCACCCAGGACCTCAAAAATGCAACTTACACCTCGATTTTACTCGAAATAAAACAGTTTAGAGACTAAAAAAAAATCTAAGCGAGAGAAAAAATGGCCGCCGAACAAAACGAAAACGAGGCTACAGCACTCTAAACTCGCAAAACACCACAAAACACCTACGGATATTCCGATACAGACCTATACCACACATTACTCGCCATTTTACACCAATGCGGAAGTACACGACTACGCTAACGGTTTGGTCTCGCGCACGCACAGTGTTACACTGCACACATTCAGCACGCTTATACAGCAGCTCCACACCACTAATGCTGCAGCAACATCAACACAGATTGCCAGCTCTTCATCACAATGCTTCAAAATAGGTACACTATATTCATTTACTAATTTAGCTACCTTACAATTTCATTGCCGTCATTTTTTGACGGGCAATTCGCTAGTTACTATATAATGTGTAGATGTACCGGCTGGGCATGCTCTTGTGCATTATTATTATTATTACTATATAATGTGTAGATGTACCGGCTGGGCATGCTCTCTGCGTGTACGCTTTCTCTATCTGCACCCTATGTGCACTGCTGTCTGTGTGCAATCTCTGTCTCTGTACCCCTCACTCTCTTTGTCAATCTCTCTGCACTCTCTCTCTGTGTGCTCTATCTGTGAACTCTCTCTGCGCTGTCTTTGTGCTCCCTCACTGTCTGTGTGTGCTCTTGCTCTGTAATTCTCTTTATGTCTCCCTCTCTCTCTGTACCTGACTCCCTCTCTCTCTGTACCTGTCTCCCTCTCTCTCTGTACCTGTCTCCCTCTCTCTCTGTACCTGTCTCCCTCTCTCTCTGTACCTGTCTCCCTCTCTCTCTGTACCTGTCTCTCTCCCTCTCTGTACCTGTCTCCATCTCTGTACCTGTCTCCCTCTCTCTCTGTACCTGTCTCCTTCTCTCTCTGTAGCTGTCTCCCTCTCTCTCTGTACCTGTCTCCCTCTCTCTCTGTACCTGTCTCCTTCTCTCTCTGTACCTGTCTTCTTCTCTCTCTGTACCTGTCTCCCTCTCTCATATTGCTGTCTTTCTCTGAAATGCAAATGGCCGCCACGCTTTCTGTTAAGATCAGGTGTTAGGCCCACCCCCACTTACATCATAGCCACGCCCCCTTTATGATGTCAGCGTTAGCAACATTTTCTGCTGCTCACAACTATATATGTGAATATGTGACTAGCAGGTAATGCTGTTTGCCAAAGACAGTAAGTGTTTTGGTCTTCTGAGATCCTTCGGCGCTCATTGCGATCCTCGCGCTGAGTGCCTTTGGCACTCATTGCGAGCCTCTTGGTTGGTGTATTTTTTGTTCTGAGAGGTGCTTTTGCACTCATTGTAAGGTCCGCACAGATCTCCATTTTGCGCTTATTGCAAGCCTCTCCCCTGGTGTAGTTTGTGTCCTACGAGCACCGTTGGCGCTCCTTGTGAGGCGCGCAGTGAAGGCCTTTACCGTTTATTGCGATACTGGGGTGGATTTTTTTTATATGTAGTTTGTTATGATAATTAATTAATTAATGAAATCATAAATTAATATACTTGACCTATTTGTAAGTAATATATGCAGCAAGCAATGTGCTGAAGAGCTAACAATCTGTTTTGATGTTCCTGCAGCATATAATGTAGATTTGCAGTGTTGTTGAGCTGAGGTGTAAGTATCAGCAATGTGTGCAGTGTCAGAAATAATATGAAGAGGAAAGGACAGACACCTTTTAATTCCAATCACAAGTTATAGACCCCCACAGCCATATATATTGACATATTATGTGAACCAATAATCATACAAAAAGGAAACCCATTCCATATATATTAAAATATAACTTTTATTATATTACAAGGATAAAAAATGTGTATATACAATCTAAATTAAAAGAATATTCTCCAAATGGTATGTAGGACTAGCAATAGTATCAATGAGTAAATAAACCAAAGTCATGAATATATCTGGATACAATATCCTGTACTAATTGCTATTTCTATATACCACTTGATAAAGGTCGCCCCAGTTGAAATAATCATCTATAAATGCAAAGTAGTACTATGGTGAACTAAAAGAGTACAGAGAGTATATATACTTTATTCCTCTCTTTCATATATATAAAGCCCGCAGCGTTAGCAACAACTCGTACGCTCACAACTATATATGTGATATATTATACACTGCTAATCACATAAGTTATTCCTTATGTTTGTTTGTGTATGGGCATTGAAGCTATGATATAGCGAATCCTGACCAACATAAGGAGATTCCTATTATTGTTGTTCACCTAAACAAACTCTTGAATGTGTGCAGTGTGTAGTGTAAATAGGCTGCGTGAGCGAGGGGAAGCCGTTAGTGTAGCTGGGTACTTCCGCATTCTGTAAGTTAGTGTTGTAAAATGGCAGGAAATGTGTATGTGGTACGCCGGTGTGGATGATTTAGCGTCCTTGCTAATAGTGTATCTCTTACCTCGTACTTTGTAAAAGTCGTATGTGCTTGGTGGTGTTTTGTGGCTTTAGGGGTCGTGTAGCCTATTTTTTGTTTTTTTGGGGGGCCATTTTTTCTCTGGCTTAGGGGATTTTCAAGTGTCTAAACTCTGTAAATGAGACTTAAATTGAGGTGTAACCTCACTCCCAGAAGTCCTGGGTGTCCCCCTTGCTGTGGGTAAGGTTTTTATTTTGTTTTTGTGTGTATTTATTGTTTTTTTTATGTTTTCCGCTGTGCGCGCTTTGGCCGTTAAGGTCGTATTTTTGCGAGTTCGTATTTTTCTTTTCGAAGACCCGCGGCTCGTTTTTAGTCATTGCGTGTTAGAGTTTTTTTTCAAATTCCGCTTCTGTGGGTGTTTGTGTCACGACCACCAGCTTTTGGGGACCACGCTCACCCCAAATCTCTCTCTCTCTCTACGGTCGCAACTTTATGTTCAGATCTCGACACCAGCAGACACTTCAGATGACAGCATCCTTACTGCAGAGACATGCACCTCAGACCCCTATTCTTAGGATCTAAGAATCACACACCATGTACCTTGGATTAGTACAAGCAGACTCTGACACCACCTGTGTTTAGTGTGTCCAAAGTCAGACTGGCCACTTCTTGATTGTTTCAGAGATATATATAAACACAGAAAGATTACACAAAACACCAGACCTTCCCCAGTTCTAGCCCATCCTCCTAGGCAAATAGCTTGCTATCCCCCCTCACCCACATGATTTCCAGATGTAGAGAGGCATCTGGCTTTCTTCTAATTACACCTTTTTTTCTCCTCTCACAGAGCGATAAAACTAGTTCCCCCTTTCATGAATAAAGCCAGAGCCTTCACACGTGGCCGATTGCAGGGCCATAAAGATTTTGTAGAATCATCCTTTGTCACATAAGTGATGACAGTATTTTTTAGATAATTCTACCATCCTAGGGCCTACTTCTATCACATTATTACAGTGCATATAACATGATCTAGTAACCACCAAATTAATTATTGTTGTTCAGTCCCCAACAACAAGTTTCAGGTCCGTTGTAATAGTTCTTGACATTAACACAGAGTGTGCCAGCATTCCAAATTGCAGAGTTACTTGTGGGTTGCAAGGGGTCCCATCATGGCCCCAAATCGTTCATGACAGCTTTCCCGCATTTTAAAATGCAAAATCCCGGCGTCCAGAAATGGATGCCGGCATTTCTGCTGCTTAGAGATACCATCCCAGGAGAAGCATTATGTGGTTCCCCCTTTCCTGTGGCTGCAGGAAGTAACAAGTAGTGGGGTGGGCAGGAAATAGCATCCTGTAAACCCCTATTATAATCCATAGAACATGATACATCCAGGCTAGCAGGCATCTTGAAGGGTCAACTACAGGTACAAGCCCCCCAATCCTGAGCAGTAACCCCATCTGTCCGGCTGAAACAAGAGGACCACCCAACTCAATTTGGGCCAATGTGGAAAATCATTTCTTTAGGCCTCCACCAGCACGGGGCCTGATCCTGGGTGTGCATGGCAGATTCTTGTCATTAATCCCCTCTACCAACTCCAGGGAAGAATTAAAAGCCAGGGGAAAGTCCTGTGGATTCCTGGCCAGCACAACCTCAACAGGCCAGGGCAAGTACTCATCCCTGGCTATTAGGCCAGGAGCATAGTAATTTTCCTTTGGAACAAAATCAGGCATTGCCAGTATGTACTGGCTGGCATTAGAAACCTGAGCCTTGGGTGTAGCCTTCACCCCCCTGTGTTGACACATGACCTAAGCACTGTATCCCACTTTCCCCTGCACTGCAGTCTGGGCACAATAACCCCTCTCACCTGGAGCAATGGTCTAGGCATGGGACTTCATTTCTCCATCTCCTTGGACCACAGTTGGTGCGCTGTATTCCATCTCGCCTGTATTGGGCACACAATAAGGAATGTGGTCCCTCTTTAAATGATTTGCAGTGTCTCTGTTTGGCAGGATCTCAGGGATCATAACCTCCCCTGCCCCCTTGTCTGTGGCTAGCTCTCTGACATTTTTTATCAGCGGGAGCTCCATGCTAGGCCCAAAGTCCATTCCCAGGGCACAGTGAACATAGCTGCTCCTATCCAGACTGTTTGCTTGGCCTGGGTTCTGCCAACAGTCCTCTGTGCCAGGGTAATAAATACAGTCCAAGGGTATCATTGTCGACACACCCCCCAATAACCAGGGCCCATACACTCTTCTGCCCCACTGCATGGGTAAAACACTCCCCTGGGGTGCCCAGAAAAATAGTAATTCCAAGGGGGAATTTACGAGAGACGGATCTGGAAGCCAGCACCCACTGTTGTGGTCTGGTCTAAAGACTCCAAATATCCATGTGGTATCTGGATCAGCACATCACATCACCCTCTCTCTGGAACCACCGCCTTGGCACAGCACTCACCTCCCTTGGGATCTTTGGTCACTGTGTTTCCTTGCAGGACCTCACAGTTCTCATCCAGACATCCCCTTGGGCCATCACTTTTACAGACATTCTCTGTCTTCACAACTGCCTTGTTATTAGCAATTGTGCCCCAGCCATTTGGGTCTGGCTGGCCCCCTTGGTCTGACACAGTCCCAAGGTTGTTCTCGGTGTTCGCCCCTGTACCCATGGCTGGTTCCTGGACTGTAGTTATCCTCTGCAACCCCATAAGAGGTTCACAATCCATCTCTGGTTCTTTCCAGAACTCTCCCAGGCCCTCCATCTGGCCTGCTATTCCTGTCTGAGACTCAGACTCCACTGGTTTTGAGATGTACCCATAATTTATGGTACCCTCCTCATCTGTCCCAGTTGTAGCAAAAATTAACTGGGCCTGGCACATTTGTACCTCCACATTGGTATTGTCCTGGTCAGAGTCCACAATATATTTTTCCTCCTTACAGTCCCCATGCCACATTCAGGATCACCATAGACAATCTCCCAGAGCCCATCTATTAGCTCCAATTGAACATAGAGATCCTCTTTAAGGGCACCAACAGCCCCTATCCTGCCATGATACTGTTTCTCCAAAGCAATCTCTTTCCATACCAGTTTCTTCAGCCAGCCTGACAGCTCATGGCCCTGCCACGATCCCAGGAAGGCCATCCATTGCTTTAGAAGGGCCATTCCTCTGCAGTCCTTTGCCTCTATCACCTGGCTCTCTTTCTCTCTGACTTTGTAAGTAGCCATCCTTGCTGCTGGTAAAAATGCTTGAGATATCCCACCACTGCCACCAGCTGTCACGGCCGCCAGCTTTGGGGGACCACGCTCACTCCAAATCTCTCTCTCTCTACGGTCGCAACTTTTTGTTCAGATCTCGACACCAGCAGACACTTCAGATGACAGCATCCTTACTGCAGAGACATGCACCTCAGACCCCTATTCTTAGGATCTAAGAATCACACACCATGTACCTTGGATTAGTACAAGCAGACTCTGACACCACCTGTGTTTAGTGTGTCCAAAGTCAGACTGGTCACTTCTTGATTGTTTCAGAGATATATATAAACACAGAAAGATTACACAAAACACCAGACCTTCCCCAGTTCTAGCCCATCCTCCTAGGCAAATAGCTTGCTATCTCCCCTCACCCACATGATTTCCAAATGTATAGAGGCATCTGGCTTTCTTCTAATTACACCTTTTTTTCTCCTCTTACAGAGTGATAAAACTAGTTCCCCCTTTCATGAATAAAGCCAGAGCCTTCACACGTGGCCGATTGCAGGGCCATAAAGATTCTGTAGATTATCCCTTTGTCACATAAGTGATTACAGTATTTTTTAGATAATTTTAGCATCCTAGTGCCTACTTCTATCACAGATGCATTATTACAGTGCATATAACATGATCTAGTAACCACCAAATGAATTATTGTAGTTCAGTCCCCAACAACAAGTTTCAGGTCCGTTGTAATAGTTCTTGACATTAACACCCAGTGTGCCAGCATTACAAATAGCAGAGTTACTTGTGGGTTGCAAGGGGTCCCATCATGACCCCAAATCGTTCATGACAGCTTGTAACCGCTTGTCAGACGCTGTAGGGCCTCCACCTCCTCAAATGCGACCCATTGCAGCCGACGTTGGAGCCTCCGCGTTCCGCAAATGCTTTACAAGGGACGCAGTTCTTGTGAGCTCGCTTTGCGCGCTTGCAAAGCGTGACAACGTTTTGTAGTTTGACAACTATTATATGTGATATATGGAATAATGTATTATTATTATTATTATGTATGCATAATAAGCTATGAGATGTAACCAGGAAATGAAAACATGGAAACTATGGTTATAAGATAAGGGGATGGTTTTTCATCCATTGCAAAATGTTTAAACCCAAAACCCAGTGGTTAAGTTTCTGGTCCTGTGATATCGCACATGATGTTCCAAATCTTACTACAACTTATAATTATTATTTTTTTTTTTAATCATTTTAAAAATGTAAACAACTTTTCCACATTTTCCACCCTCTATCTGCTGTTGTAAAGTGCATATGGTGACCTTATTATACCTTTACATTTAAAGCAAGCACTGTCCAGCAACCAATTTATCACAGCCAGACATTCTTCCCTCTCTCTCCACTTGACTGCACTGTGAGTTTTTATCATGAGCCCAGACTTCCTTCTCTTACTGTGTCTCTTGCACAGTAATATACCCCAGAGTCTGCACCTCTCATGTTTGGCATTTGAAAATTAACTTCTTTTTTGGATGCATCTAAAGTCAAAGTTATTTTTCCTTTAAAACTTGGGGCAATGGCTTGGCCTCCAGTATATATACGTCCCATCCATTCCAGCCCTTTCCCTGGTAGCTGTCTGACCCAGCCAGTGTAATAGCTGCTCACAGAGTATGAGACTTTACATATAACATTCAGAGCCTCTGAGGGCTTCACAATTACAGATCCAGGTTGGTCCAGAGTTTCTTGTGAGAGGACACCTGGAAAATAAAACAAACATCATCAGAATACAAATAGTCTAAAAATACATATCAGCATAATTTGTACATGCATGTTCCTTACATGTTAAAGAGATCAGCAGGAGAAGTGTAATATAGAAAAACCTCATTATGTACTGTGAATAATAACAGGAGAGATCACAAAGTATCAGCTTCATATCACTGAGTGTGTGTAATGCGCAGAGCTCCTTATAACAGGAAATAAATCATCTGATTTACATGAAGATTTGTATAAGAGGGGGATCTAGTTACACAGCTCATAGAGTCTCATAGCGAGTAATTCTCACATAGGAACTAAACAGAACTATTTCTGTTCAGTATCTGCTGGAGACCACAAAAAAGCAAATGAATAAATATTAATATGTGATACTGCAAAATAAACATGGATTTGATGGTATACAAGAACAAATGGGTCAATTTAGTCTGCTTATTCGAACTACAACTGCAAAGTTTGATTTAAGCAACTCTCAAGATCTCATATCCCACAAATGCTTCATCACTATATTTGATTCTCATTCTATAATTCCATTAGTATAGACCTCATTTATCAAAATTTAGCTCCTGGGATCATGGGTAATTCAAAAATAAAAATAAATAAATTTAGAGCACTCTTAACTGTCACTTGTCTTTGTAGTGAGAAGAATTACCAATTTATACCACTTATTTATTTGACTATACTGATTGCCCTTGACAAAGCTATATCTCTAGTGAAATGGCAGTTAGGTTTTAATCTTGGAAAGGGTTCCTCTGCTATAATACTGGAACGATGGGTCACTTATGGCATTCCCCAAGTGGGCACATGAATTGATGAGTTTACCGTATATACTCGAGTATAAGCCGAGTTTTTCAGCCCTTTTTTTAAGGCAAAAAAGCCCCCCCCCCGGCTTACACTCGAGTCACTCTCCCCCCCCCCGTGTCTCTCCAACCCCCCCCTGTCTCTCTAACCCCCTGTGTCTCTCTATCCCCCGTGTGTCTCTAACCCCCCCGTGTGTCTCTAACCCCCTGTGTGTCTCTAACCCCCGTGTGTCTCTAACCCCCCGTGTTTCTCTCTACCCCCCGTGTCTCTTTCCCTCCCCCCTCCTCAATCTCATCCCCTTCCCCTTCCTCAACCTCAACCCCCCTCAATCCCCCTCAACCCCAACCCCCCTCCTCAACTGCCCTTCTCCACCTAAACGCCCCTAAATACCTCCCCCTCTCCCCTCACTTACCTGCTTGTGCTCTGGCCTCCGCTCCTTGACCCGGCGCTGGCGCGCATGTGACGTCACATGCGCGCTGCGTCATTCGCATATACCGGGTGCCGGCACCCGGTATATGCTAATGAGGCAGCGCGCATGTGACGTCACATGCACGCTGGGTCAAGGAGCGGAGGCCGGAGCAAAAGCAGGTAAGTGAGGGGAGAGGGGGGAGATATTTAGGGGTGTTTAAGTGGAGGAGGGGGGTTGAGGGGGGTTTAGGTGGAGGAGGGGGGTTGAGGGGGGTTTAGGTTGAGGAGGGGGGTTGGTTGGGGTTGAGGGGGATTGAGGGGGGTTGAGGTTGAGGAGGTGGGTTGGGGTTGAGGATGGGGGGGTTGAGGAGGGAGAATGAGGATGGGGTTGAGGATGGGGGGTTGAGGAGGGATTGAGGGGGGTTGAGGTTGAGGAGGTGGGTTGGGGTTGAGGATGGGGGGTTGAGGAGGGAGGTTGAGGATGAGGAGGGAGGTTGAGGATGAGGAGGAGGGGTTGAGGAGGGGGGTTGAGGTTGAGGATGGGGGTTGAGGAGAGAGGATGAGGATGGGGGGTTGAGGATGAGGAGGGAGGTTGATGATGAGGAGGAGGGGTTGAGGAGGTGGGTGGAGGAGGGGGGTTGAGGAGAAAGGATGAGGATGGGCGTTGAGGAGGGGGTTGAGGATGGGGGTTGAGGAGGGAGGTTGAGGATGAGGAGGGAGGATGAGGAGGGAGGTTGAGGATGAGGAGGAGGGATTGAGGAGGGGGGTTGAGGATGGGGGGTTGAGGAGCGAGGATGAGGATGGGGAGGTTGAGGAGGGGGGGTTGGGATGAAGATGGGGGGGTTGAGGAGGGAGGATGAGGATGGGGGGGTTGAGGAGGGGGTTGAGTATGGGGGGGTTGAGGAGGGAGGTTGAGGATGGGGGAGTTGAGGACTGAGGTTGAGGAAGGGGTTGAGGATGGGGCGTGGAGGAGGGAGGTTGAGAATGAGGAGGGAGGTTGATGATGAAGAGGAGGGGGGTTGAGGAGAGAGGATGAGGATGGGGGTCGAGGAGGGGGGTTGAGGATGGGAAGGTTAAGGAGGGGGGATGAGGAGGGAGGTTGAGGAGAGGGCTGAGGATGAGGAGGGAGGTTGAGGATGAGGAGGGAGGTTGAGGATGAGGAGGGAGGTTGAGGATGAGGAGGGAGGTTGAGGAGTGGGGTTGAGGAGGGTGATAAGGGAGGGGGAAGAGACACAGGGAAGGGAGAGGTTGGAAGAGACACAGGGAAGGGAGAGGGGAGAAGAGACACGGAGAGGGAGGGGGACACAGAGGGCACAAGAGGGACTCAGGGAGCAGCACATTTCCCACCCTCGGTTTATACTCAAGTCACTCATTTTACTCAGTATTTTGTGGTAAAATGGGTGCCTCGGCTTATACTCGGGTCAGCTTATACTCGAGTATAAACTGTAATTATTTTTTTCTGCTTTCACAGCCTATGAGAGGATTCAATATATTTTCAGGATTCAGGACATACTTCACATGGAATTAGATGTACATAGTCCAATTTACATATTGTAATTTATACATATACAGGGATTTAAGGATATATCATTGTTTCTAATCTCTTTTGAGTGCTTCTCTTCCTTCTATATATTGTAGAGGCTTTGGCCAGATTTGGGGCTGCTGTTTGAGAGCCTTCCAGGTAGGAGTACTCACCAAGGTCAGCTACTATCCCTTTGCCTGAAATGTGATATTGGATAAGTGTGTACATATGTATATATTATGAACAGTTGGGTTGTTAATGAATGCAGCATGATTTGAGTAATAAAGATGACACATTAGAGTTTTCAAAGTATATTTATTACATTTTGCAGTCATGTAAATAGGTTCTGATTCTCGTACTCCCCTGCAACCCCACAACTAACTCTGCTATTTGGAATTCTGGCACACTGGGTTGCTACTATCTCAGACTATTCAAATGGACCTGAAACTTGTGGGGACAATTACTTGATTGTTTTTATGTGTAGTGTAGTCTGGGCCATAGTAATTAATTTGGGGGCTACTACATCATGTTATATGCACTGTAATAATGTAGTGGAGATACAGTTTCTACCATGATTGTTAGTGGGACAACAAAGGGTTAAGTTCTGCAGGAATTTTTTTATGGATTTACGACTACTGAGAGCGGCTAGGCATGGATACTCCTTGGCCTCAGATAGCCATAAAGAGGGAGGTTAGCTTATGGTTGCTGTAAAAGGAGAGCTAGCAGCTAGAGATGAGGGGATTGGCTATAGACCTGGGGGATGGTGTTTTGTGATATCTGTAAATGTATCTGAAGGAAAATAAAGAAGTTCCAGTATGATGTTGGACATTAACTACTGGTGTCTCATCTGAGTGGAACATTCTAAAACCAAAGGAATGTCTGCCTGTTTCTTTCTTCTGGGGCAAGTTAGCAATTTCTGATGCCCTGAGTTCTCTTGAAGAACGTGTTTTGGTTGGGTGCTGAGATCTGAACATCAAAAGTCATGACCCATAGAGAAAATTGGGGTAGTTTACCCAAATCTGGTGATGGTAACAGGGTGCAGGAGGTGAGTGGTGCGCTGCTGGCAGTGTCCCATCCAGGTACGGGACACAGGGGGGAAAGGAGACAAAGCAGGGGGGAAAGGAGACAAAGGAGGGAGAGGAGGAGGAATGGAGACACAAGGGAGGGAGAGTAGGGGGAATGGAGACACAAGGGAGGGAGATAGGGGGAAGGAGACACAGGGGAGGGGGAAAGGAGACATGAGGGGGAAAGAGAGAGGGTGAAAGGAGACACAAGGGGAAAGGGAGAGGGGGAAAGGAGACACAAGGGGAAAGGGAGAGGGGGAAGGGAGGAACAGGAGAGGGGGGAAAGGAGACAGGGGAGATGAGGGGAAAGGAGACACAGGGGAGGATAAGGGGAAAGGGAGAGGGGGAAAGGAGACACAGAGGAATCAGAGAGGTGGAAAGGAGGAACAGGAGAGGGAGAGAGGGGTGAAAAGAGACACTGGGGAGGAAGATGGGGGAAAGGAGACACAGGGGGGGGGACACGGGAGAAAGGGAGAGGGGGAATGGCGGTACAGAAGAGGGAGAGGGGGGAAAGGACACTCAGGGGAGGGAGACGGGGGAAAGAAGACACAGGAGAGGGAGAGGGGGAAAGGAGGCACAGGGAAGAGAGGGAATGAAAGGGGACACTGGGGAGGGAGATGGGGGAAAGGAGACACATGGGGGGGGCACAGGGGAAAGGGAGAGGGGGAAGGCGGTACAGAAGAGGGGGGAAAGGACACACAGGGGAGGGAGATGAGGGAAAGAACACATAGGAGAGGGGGGAAAGGAGGCACAGGAGATGGAGAGGGGGAAATAGGACACAGGGGAGAGAGGGAGTGAAAGGAGACACAGGGGAGGATCGATTTTAATCCCATCATTTTTGATGGGCAATTTCCTAGTTTCTATATAATATTAGTCATCATAATAAGTTACATCTATATAGTTTAGGGTTCAGAAAGTAAAAATTGTGATATCCAGTTGATTGATCTTATTCTGGAGAAACGTGGTAGGCATTTGTTAGGAGCATTTTGCTCCCATAAAATATATAGAATATATATTACTAAATAGAATATATAAGAATATATGAGGGATTTTGATTTTTAATTGGCAAATTTTCATTTTAAAACAGCCAATACATTTTACATTAAGCTTGAAAATTATGAGTCCTCTCTGGGATACATGTAAAAAATTAAATTATGGAACGCACTATAACTTCAAGAAACATGTTAAGTTTGCATTCTGAAAACAAAAAAAACACTGAAAGAAAAAGGAAAAAGAAGGAGTACAGGAGAGAGAGACATAAATACCCTCAAGAAGAAAAAGACACAAATAAATACCTATCCAAGACTTTTATTTTCTAACCGATGAAATGTAACATTAAAATGCATGTGACTTTCATATTATATAATTGTACTGTAACATTTCTAAAGATTGGGCTTGTATAACATAATCTAGATATGTATACCATGTTATATCTCTACTCTATAAAATATCTACTCTAATAAAAATTGACTGAAAAAGAAAGTATGCTGAATCAGCTGGGATGTAATCTAAGTAATATGGGGCATAAGGTAAATAAACTGGAATATTACAATGTTTACTTTAGGAACCCTAAACCATATATATCCTAACTTACTTACTACTAATTTTATATAGAAATAGCAAGTTAAACATCTCTTGATATATTTTGAAGCAGCACTGCAATACTCAGCTATTGTTTTAAGGTAGGTTCCATTGCAATTAAGAATAGCAATATATTATAATTACTTGCAACAAGTGAATCTACTAACATTTATTTTGATGCATGGTATGCTATAAATAAGATCAACACAGTTTGTGGCTTTGGTATCTTTTTTGAATAGATTGTGTGGCTGTGTTCATGGAAGTTATATTTACCCCCCCTTACATTTAATAGAGAGTAAGTTCAATAATGGTATATATATATATATATATATATATATATATATATATATATATATATATATCAACAAATAAACAATTAGTTAAACAATTAGTATAACTTGGTAATTTTTCTCACTGCAATGATTTTTAAGAGTGCTCTTAGCTTTATACTATTTGTCTATGTTTAAATGTTTTTTAAACTATACATTCAGGAGCACCTAACCCCACACATTATCATGGGACGGTGTAAAAGCCGGAACGGAACGGAACAGGCCGGAACAGGCCATTTAAAAAAGAAATCAATGACAATATCACTGGGATGTGTTAGATATTATTGAGAACAATATTTAAGAACCAAAACAAATTCAATGTAATACTTTTTTAACCCTTTAAAAACCCAAAAATCAAACGGAACAGGCAAAAACCGTCCGGAACGCACACTTTATGAAGGGAATCCATGCTAAAATCATTGGGATGTGTTAAATATATTTGAGAACTATATTTAAGAGCTAACCCCAATCTAATAGTATGCTTTATTAACCCTTTAACAGGCCAGAATACAAAATTTCACAAAATGACCCGGAACGGCGGCTTTCCAGATGGTCAAAAATACCAAACTCACCAAATACACATAACTAGGTGGGATTCATGTAATAACCTTCATAAATTCCACAGAAAATAATTTCAAGTACCCATTCCGGGCCAAAATACAATATTTCGCAAAATGACCCGGAACAGCGACTTTTTAGAGGGTCAAAAATTCCAAATTCACCAAATACACAGAACTAGGTGGGATTCATGTAATAACCTTCATAAATTCCACAGAAAATAATTTCATGTACCTGTTCCGGGCCAAAATACAATATTTCGCAAAATGACCCGGAACGGCGACTTTTTAGAGGGTCAAAAATACCAAATTCCCCAAATACACATAACTAGGTGGGATTCATGTAATAACCTTCATAAATTCCACAGAAAATAATTTCAAGTACCCATTCCGGGCCAAAATACAATATTTCGCAAAATGACCCGGAACGGCGACTTTTTAGAGGGTCAAAAATTCCAAATTCACCAAATACACAGAACTAGGTGGGATTCATGTAATAACCTTCATAAATTCCACAGAAAATAATTTCATGTACCTGTTCCGGGCAAAAATACAATATTTCGCAAAATGACCCGGAACGGCGACTTTTTAGAGGGTGAAAAATACCAAATTCTCCAAATACACATAACTAGGTGGGATTCATGTAATAACCTTCATAAATTCCACAGAAAATAATTTCAAGTACCCATTCCAGGCCAAAATACAATATTTCGCAAAATGACCCGGAACGGCGACTTTTTAGAGGGTAAAAAATTCCAAATTCACCAAATACACATAACTAGGTGGGATTCATGTAATAACCTTCATAAATTCCACAGAAACTAATTTCAAGTACCTGTTCCGGGCCAAAATACAATATTCCTTCCCTCTTTCCCTTTCCTCCCCTCTTTCCCTCCCCCCTCACTCTGTTCCTTGCAGGGGAAGGGGGGTATCTCCCACACTTTGCAAAGTAGCAGTTCGTAAGTATTCTGCCAAGACAAGGTACTTAAAATGAGTTTCTGTGGAATTTATGAAGGTTATTACATGAATCCCACCTAGTTCTGTGTATTTGGTGAATTTGGAATTTTTGACCCTCTAAAAAGTCGCCGTTCCGGGTCATTTTGCGAAATATTGTATTTTGGCCCGGAATGGGTACTTGAAATTATTTTCTGTGGAATTTATGAAGGTTATTACATGAATCCCACCTAGTTATGTGTATTTGGTAAATTTGGTATTTTTGAGCCTCTAAAAAGTCGCCGTTCCGGGTCATTTTGCGAAATATTGTATTTTGGCCCGGAACAGGTACTTGAAATTATTTTCTGTGGAATTTATGAAGGTTATTACATGAATCCCACCTAGTTATGTGTATTTGGTAAATTTGGTATTTTTGAGCCTCTAAAAAGTCGCCGTTCCGGGTCATTTTGCGAAATATTGTATTTTGGCCCGGAATGGGTACTTGAAATTATTTTCTGTGGAATTTATGAAGGTTATTACATGAATCCCACCTAGTTATGTGTATTTGGTGAGTTTGGTATTTTTGACCATCTGGAAAGCCGCCGTTCCGGGTCATTTTGTGAAATTTTGTATTCTGGCCTGTTAAAGGGTTAATAAAGCATACTATTAGATTGGGGTTAGCTCTTAAATATAGTTCTCAAATATATTTAACACATCCCAATGATTTTAGCATGGATTCCCTTCATAAAGTGTGCGTTCCGGCCTGTTTTTGCCTGTTCCGTTTGATTTTTGGGTTTTTAAAGGGTTAAAAAAGTATTATATTGAATTTGTTTTGGTTCTTAAATATTGTTCTCAATAATATCTAACATATCCCAGTGATATTGTCATTGATTTCTTTTTTAAATGGCCTGTTCCGGCCTGTTCCGTTCCGTTCCGGCTTTTACACCGTCCCCATTATCATGTCTATGAAAACAAGTTAATACAACAATAAGGACAATTAGTGTAATATAATGTTATAATTAAACTCATAATTCAATTGCACGTGAGTGGATAATTTAAGGCTGCTTGTTAAATAATATACATCTTAAAAGGAAAACTCACCATTTGGATTTGCAAATTCTATTAAAAACAGACAAGGCTTAACAAGCCCACATTTTCCATAATAACATATACATACATTACCAATCTTAACAAATTCAGTAAGTAATTAGGTCCACCTAGTGGCCACTGATATAAGTGGGAAACATGTTGGTATTTCAGCACATGATTATTTTAGTAACTGAAGTTACCTGCATTGTATCCTCATCCCACTGTCTCTGAGGTGGTTGTGGGTCTGTTAACGAAAAGTTACATATTATTAGAGCTTGTAGGAAAAAAATACTGAATGGATTTGTTTATAATTTGGTAATATACTAGTGATCTAAAAAGCCTCCATGCCTTTTTTAGGTTTTTAATGTAATGAGCATGCTCAGTAGAGACTTGCAAACATGGCCTACAGTCAGATTGCATGCATTTTGTTTGGTCAGTTATGGTCAGTTGATGTTTTTAGAGGTTTATAGAGATGTCGCGAATAGTTCGCCGGCGGACTGTTCCCGGCGAACATAGCATGTTCGCGTTCGCGGCGAACTGCGAACATATGCGATATTCGACCCGCCCCCAATACTTTATCATTGAGGAAACTTTGACCCTGCATGTCACAGTCAGCAGACACATTCCAGCCAATCAGCAGCATACACTCCCTTCCAGACCCTTTAACCTCATGGACAGCAGCCATTTTGGAATCATAACTAACTTGCAGTCTTACTGAGAGGAGGGAGAGTGTAGGTGATACTGCATCAATAGGGAAAACCATAGCTAGGCAAGTTTATTCAGTGTCCAGTGCAGTGCTGAAGGACTCTTATGCATTATTATTATTATTAATATTACTACTGTATAATGTGTAGATGTACCAGCTGGGCATGCTCTTGTGCATTATTATTATTATTATTATTATTATTATTATTATTATTATTATTATTATTATTATTATATAATGTGTAGATGTACCGGCTGGGCATGCTCTTGTGCATTATTATTATTATTATTATTAGTAAAATACTAATAATAATAATAATAATGCACAAGAGCATGCCCAGCCAGTACATCTACACATTATATAGTAATAATAATAATAATACACAAGAGCATGCCCAGCCGGTACATCTACACATTATATAGTAATAATAATAATAATAATAATAATAATGCACAAGAGCATGCCCAGCCGGTACATCTACACATTATATACTAATAATAATAATAATAATAATGCACAAGAGCATGCCCAGCCGGTACATCTACACATTATATAGTAATAATAATAAGAATAATAATAAAGCACAAGAGCATGTGTCTCCCCCCCACTCCCTCCCATGTGTCTCTCTCCCCCCTCTCCCCTGTGTCTCCCCCCCCACTCCCTCCCGTGTGTCTCTTTCCCCCCTCTCCCCTGTGTCTCTCCCACCCTTCCCTGTGTCTCTACCCCCTCTCCCTTCCCCAGTGTTTCTTTCCCCCCTCTCCTGTGTCTTTTCCCCCTTCCCTCTTCCCTGTGTCACTCCCCCCTCCCCTGTGTCTCTACCCCCTCTCCCTTCCTGTGTTTCTTTCCCCCCTCCCCTGTGTCTTTCCCCCCTTCCCTCTCCCCTGTGTCTCTCCCCCCTCCTCTGTGTCTCTTCCCCCTTCTCCCCTGTGTCTCTACCCCCTCTCCCCTGTGTCTCTACCCCCTCTCCCTTCCCCTGTGTTTCTTCCCCCTCCTCTGTGTCTTTACCCCCTTTCCTCTCCCCGGTGTCTCCTCACCACTCCCTCCCATTAGTCTCTTCCCCCCTCTCCCCTGTGTCTCTACCCCCCACTCTCTCCTGTGTCTCTCCCCCCTCCCATGTGTCTCTTCCCCTCACCTCTCCCCTACCCTGTTTCTCTTCCCCCCTCTGCCCTGTGTCTTCCTCCCCCTCTCCACTGTGTCTTCCTCCCCCTCTCCCCTCTTCTGTGTCTTCCTCTCCCTCTCTCCTGTGTTTTCTCCCCCTCTCCCCTCCCCTGTTAGCTTCTATACGCATACATACATACGATAAGAAATCTGGGGGGGGGGGGGGGGGTTCAACACCCATGTGTACTGTATAAAATTGTATTGCATTATGTTATATTATATCACTAGCGACTTGCCTGGCACAAATGACGGGGCAATAAAGTTTGAAGCCATGGCAATGCTGTTTGCCACACAATGTGATGCTTTTTGTACTCTGAGGACCTTCGGCTCTCATTGTGAGCCTCTTCCCTCGTGTCCTTCATGTTTCGTGCTTTGCAACGATCATTCTTCGGCGCTCATCGCAAAGACAGATATATAAGTACAGTGTTAAATATATAATTTTTTTTGTGCAGTGTAAATTAAAAAATTTATTCAGGTCTCAGAGCATAATAAAGTGATTTAGATTTGTAACTGCTTTGAGAGTGCTATCGCTGGCAGCCAATGAGCAGTAATCCAGATATATAGCTGCAGAGTAAAAAGTAAAACATTTTAGTGTAGTGTAAAGTCTACATTTTTATTTTCCATTACTAATTAATACTTATTAAATGAATGCATGATAATAACTATTGTGAATGAACAAATGTATTAGGAAGTGCGAAGTGTTAATGTATGTAAAGTAACGGCAGTGTAAAATATGCTATTAAGCATATTTTTTTTATAGATATTTTTTTTTAATAATAATGAATTAATTAATTACTAAAATACTTTACCTATTTGTAATTAATATATCCAGTGATCAATATCCTGAAGAGCTAACAATCAGTTTTGATTTTCCTGCAGCTTACAGTGTACATTTGGACTGTTGGTGACCTGAGGTGTAAGTGTCAGCAATGTGCGCAGTGCACGAGGGGAAACCGCTTGTATAGTCGTGTAACGCGCCATTTTAGATTTGTAATGTTATTAGTTGCAAGTTAGTGTTGTAAAATGGCGGCGATTGTGTATGTGTTGCGCGGCTCGCCAGCAGTTTCCATTATTTCTAATACTGTATTTTGTACCTCGTCTGTTCATAGGTAAAAGTCGTACATGGCTGGCGATGTATTGCGCGGTTTGGGGTCGTGTAGCCTCGTTTTCATTTTTTCCGGACACCATTTTTTTTGTCGCTTAGCCGATTTACAAGTGCCAACTGGGGAAGACGTTGCAGATATCACATATATAGTTGTGAGCAGGCGGGTTGTTGCTAACGCTGCGGGCTTGCGAAGCGAGGGCCAGAGTTGCTGGCAAGGAGCGCCGAAGGCTCCCACGTCGGCTGCAATGAGCCGCAGGTGGGACTTACACCATCAAATTTACGGATTTACCATCCAAAAATACGGGACTTAGAAAAAAAAAACATTACGAGCTCACAAAAATACGACCTTAACACCCGAACCGCGCGCACTTAAAAACATTAAAAACACAATAGATACACACAACAAACACATAAAAAGCTTACCCACAGCAAGGGGGGCACCGAGGACCTCTGCAAGTGTAGTTACACCTCCATTTAAGTCCAAATTCAGGAGTTTAGACACCCGAAAATCACCTAAGTGAGAGAAAAAATGGCCGTTGAAAAAAAGAAAACGAGGCTAAAGGACCCTAAACACGCGAAACACATACGAATTTTCCTAAAAAGCCGTACGATGTAAAGATACACTATTAACAAGGACGCTAAATCACATACACATTCCCCGCCATTTTACAACACTAACTTACACAATGCGGAAGTACCCACCTACCCTAACGGCTACCCCTCGCGCACGCAGCCTATTTACACTACACACTGCGCACATTGCTGACACTTACAAAGCAGCTCCACAGCACTGAAAACCTACATTGTATGCTGCAGGAACATGAAAACAGATTGTCAGCCCTTCAGCACAATGCTTCCTGCATATATTACTTACAAATAGGTAAAGTATATTCATTTAGTAATTATTTAATTAGCATACAAAAATACATATACACAAAAAAAACATTATCACATTAAACATAAAAGCCATTCACAACGAGCGCCAACGCTGCTCATAGCACACAAAGCCTTGCAATAAGACACATCACCGCCGACCAAAGAATAACAGCAAAAGTGCCTATCAGAAAAAAAATACAACCAACAGCCTCGCAATGAGCGCCGAAGGATCTCCGACCGCCAACAAAATGAATGTCTCGTCCAAACACCATTACCTGCCTTACAACCTTATTGCCGCCATTTTTTGACGGGCAAGTCGCTAGTAAATATATAAAGATCAAGATAATAAAAGTATCAGGAAATGTAACACAAAGATGCACGCGCGTCTGAATAATACGACAAATACGGATTTTTGTCATAAATGATATGATCGCAGTATTGGGTCATAAACCCTAAACACTGGAATCTGTTACATACAATTTACTGATGATGTCATTAATGGGCTTCAAAGAGGGGGGGGGGATCTCTTTTCATACTTTTTGAGCGACGCAAATCCAACATACGCAGAGCGGAAACGCCACATCTGTGGGACACACACAAAGGGGTTCACTTTGGGAAAAAACAAAAACAAATATGAAATATTTAATAATCATATTTTGATGTTACCAACAGATAAGGAAACGAAACTGAGGTTATTATATCTAATAGTAGCAAGCCTGGGAGTACTGGGAGTAATAATACTGCAGCAGGAGGTCAGGACTAATGTCCCTCTATAGACCCCAGTCAGATAGAGGTCAGTACTAATTTCCCTCTATAGACCCCCAGTCAGATAAAGGTCATTACTAATGTCCCTCTATAGACACCCAGTCAGATAAAGGTCAGTACTAATGTCACCTATAGACCCCCAGTCATATAAAGGTCAGTACTAATGTCCCTCTATAGACCCCCAGTCAGATAAAGGTCAGTACTAATGTCCCTCTATAGACCCCCAGTCAGATAAAGGTCATTACTAATGTCCCTCTATAGACACCCAGTCAGATAAAGGTCAGTACTAATGTCCCTCTATAGACACCCAGTCAGATAAAGGTCATTACTAATGTCCCTCTATAGACACCCAGTCAGATAAAGGTCAGTACTAATGTCCCTCTATAGACCCCCAGTCATATAAAGTTCAGTACTAATGTCACTCTATAGACCCCCAGTCAGATAAAGGTCCGTACTAATGTCCCTCTATAGACACCCAGTCAGATAAAGGTCAGTACTAATGTCCCTCTATAGACACCCAGTCAGATAAAGGTCATTACTAATGTCCCTCTATAGACAAACAGTCAGATAAAGGTCAGTACTAATGTCCCTCTATAGACCCCCAGTCATATAAAGGTCAGTACTAATGTCACTCTATAGACACCCAGTCAGATAAAGGTCAGTACTAATGTCCCTCTATAGACACCCAGTCAGATAAAGGTCAGTACTAATGTCCCTCTATAGACACCCAGTCAGATAAAGGTCAGTACTAATGTCCCTCTATAGACACCCAGTCAGATAAAGGTCAGTACTAATGTCCCTCTATAGACCCCCAGTCATATAAAGGTCAGTACTAATGTCCCTCTATAGACCCCCAGTCATATAAAGGTCAGTACTAATGTCCCTCTAGAGACACCCAGTCAGATAAAGGTCAGTACTAATGTCCCTCTATAGACACCCAGTCAGATAAAGGTCAGTACTAATGTCCCTCTATAGACACCCAGTCAGATAAAGGTCAGTACTAATGTCCCTCTATAGACCCCCAGTCATATAAAGGTCAGTACTAATGTCCCTCTATAGACCCCCAGTCATATAAAGGTCAGTACTAATGTCCCTCTATAGACACCCAGTCAGATAAAGGTCAGTACTAATGTCCCTCTATAGACCCCCAGTCATATAAAGGTCAGTACTAATGTCACTCTATAGACCCCCAGTCAGATAAAGTTTTGAAATGTTTCTTGGATAGCATTGGGGCTAAAGGAAGTTTGGCCATCAGGTAGTCTAAAGATACTGTATATTATGTCCTCTCTTGGGGGGTAAAGACACTAATAATTCCTCCAAAAAAATTCTGTTTTTTTATGTGGGCAAGGTCCCTGGTTAGCCCATTGGGTTATCTGTTAAAAAGAGTGGTGCAGAGACTGTGGGGGCTGTAAGCCTCCTTGTCCCTGTGTGGCCGTTTAGAATCCCTGCTGCTGCATGTTTCAGCCTTATTAAGGTGTAATTGGACAGCGTTTGACTCAAGTAGCTGCCTGTGCTGGGTCAGTTTGGCTTAATTGCTGGGCCCTTTTCCTGCCAAGATGGCGACCGTCAGTCCATGGGCCTATATGTCCCCTTCACTACCTTTGTCCCCGCTTGTGTGCTTATTTGGGATGGCCCCCCTTTATATCTCCGGCCCGTGGCCTTGTAAGGGTCGCCCCCTCAATCTCTGAGTGTGGATATACAGGGATGGGACGTTGAATTAGGCCTACCTTCTTCTCTGCTCGCTGCAAGATCAACAATACCTAATTTTTCAGGCATGTGTACATGCCTAATTTTTCTGGCCTCTGGTGCTGCACTGTGGCTTCAACAACCAAACCCCAAAAAAAGGCACATAACAGGGATTAAACTGATAGGAGTAGTACTACTTAACACACCACTCATATCTGGTGTAACAGTAGTGTACATTTAAAACAAAAACAAAAAATTCTACTGTAATAGATTGCATAGCAGTTAGTTGTCTGCAAGCGTGTGTGTCAGACCTACAGCGTCTACTCTACCAACTTCTGCAAGTGCACAGTGCCACTCATATCTGTTGTCACAGTAGCTTGGACGCATAGTACCGATCTGTCAAAACCTGTAATGATGAATGAGGTCTAGAGTAGCCTGGTTCCCTTATCCTCTACAGGTTGAGACCTAATGTTTGGGTGACTCCAGACCAACACATGAGTACAAGCAGCACACAAACTCAAAGCCGCCATCCTCCTCCTGGTGCAGCATCATAAGCCACATCAACCACTGCTGTCCTCCATGCCCCCTCTCAACCATCCGCCACTCCGTCTCTCGCCTTGAGCAGTTCCTGCTCATCTGCCCATAGTCAGGTGCCTGTAAAGGACATGTTTGAGCGTAAGAAGCTAATGTCACAAAGTGCCCCAAAATTGAAGTGATACGACCAACAAAGCATCTTTTTCCATCTCCTGGTTCTAAAAATCCAGGCCTTATACACGCCCCCTGATAGGTGAAGTAACAAGTATTAAACTGATAAGAGTAGTACTTACAAACACGCCACTCCTATCTGGTGGCACCTTTGACTGCACGTGCCGTGCCCCAAAATTGAAGTGATACGACCAACAAAGCATCTTTTTCCATCTCCTGGTTCTAAAAATCCAGGCCTTATACACGCCCCCTGATAGGTGACGTAACAAGTATTAAACTGATAAGAGTAGTACTTACAAACACGCCACTCCTATCTGGTGGCACCTTTGACTGCACGTGCCGTGCCCCAAAATTGAAGTGATACGACCAACAAAGCATCTTTTTCCATCTCCTGGTTCTAAAAATCCAGGCCTTATACATGCCCCCTGATAGGTGACGTAACAAGTATTAAACTGATAAGAGTAGTACTTACAAACACGCCACTCCTATCTGGTGGCACCTTTGACTGCACGTGCCGTGCCCCAAAATTGAAGTGATACGACCAACAAAGCATCTTTTTCCATCTCCTGGTTCTAAAAATCCAGGCCTTATACACGCCCCCTGATAGGTGACGTAACAAGTATTAAACTGATAAGAGTAGTACTTACAAACACGCCACTCCTATCTGGTGGCACCTTTGACTGCACGTGCCGTGCCCCAAAATTGAAGTGATACGACCAACAAAGCATCTTTTTCCATCTCCTGGTTCTAAAAATCCAGGCCTTATACACGCCCCCTGATAGGTGACGTAACAAGTATTAAACTGATAAGAGTAGTACTTACAAACACGCCACTCCTATCTGGTGGCACCTTTGACTGCACGTGCCGTGCCCCAAAATTGAAGTGATACGACCAACAAAGCATCTTTTTCCATCTCCTGGTTCTAAAAATCCAGGCCTTATACACGCCCCCTGATAGGTGACGTAACAAGTATTAAACTGATAAGAGTAGTACTTACAAACACGCCACTCCTATCTGGTGGCACCTTTGACTGCACGTGCCGTGCCCCAAAATTGAAGTGATACGACCAACAAAGCATCTTTTTCCATCTCCTGGTTCTAAAAATCCAGGCCTTATACACGCCCCCTGATAGGTGACGTAACAAGTATTAAACTGATAAGAGTAGTACTTACAAACACGCCACTCCTATCTGGTGGCATCTTTGACTGCACGTGCTGTGCCCCAAAATTGAAGTGATACAACCAACAAAGCATCTTTTTCCATCTCCTGGTTCTAAAAATCCAGGCCTTATACACGCCCCCTGATAGGTGACGTAACAAGTATTAAACTGATAAGAGTAGTACTTACAAACACGCCACTGCTATCTGGTGGCACCTTTGACTGCACGTTCCGTGCCCCAAAATTGAAGTGATACGACCAACAAAGCATCTTTTTCCATCTCCCGGTTCTAAGAATCCAGGCCTTATACAAGCCCCCTGATATGTGCTGTAACAGGTTTTAAACTGATAAGAGTAGTACTACTTAACACACCTTATAATAATGCAGAGAGAGGCAATGCAGTGAGAGGAGTCTGAAGAAGAGGAGTCAGAGGAGGAAGGTGGCTTTGAGGAGGTGGAAGACCAAACACAGCAGGCGTCCCAGGGGGCTTGTTGTCACCTTTCGGGAACCCTTGGTGTTGTACGTGGCTGGGTGGAGGAAGAGACCTTCAATGACATCAGTGAGGACAAGGAACGGGACATGGCTAGCTTGGTATCCAACCTTGTGCAAATGGGGAGTTTGCGGTTGTGCAAATGGACTGTTTGTGGTTGTTTGCGGTGCGTTAAACGGGGAGTTTGGTCTGTCACTGTGAAGCGGGCCTAACCCCTACACTACCTGATCGATACAACATCATACCTGATGTTTTAAAGCACGTTATTCCAAACAATTTAGGAATGTTAGGTAATTTATGCCCTTTATGGCTTAAAACCAGACTCTGCATCAACTATGTAATTTTCCATGGGAGTTTTGCCATGGATCCCCCTCCGGCATGCCACAGTCCAGGTGTTAGTACCGTTGAAACAACTTTCCCATCACTATTGTGGCCAGAAAGAGTCCCTGTGCGTTTTAAAATTCGCCTGCCCATTGAAGTCTATGGCGGTTCGCCGATGTTCGCCGGTTCGCGAACATTTGCGGCGGTTCGCGTTCGCGGTTCGCGAACCGAAGATTTTAGGTTCGCGACATCACTAGAGGTTTATAGCTATGGTTCAGCAGCAATGGCAGATGGTCCAGCAATGGCTGAGGGGGCAAACAAATTAAATGTGAATATTTTTATATTGGTTCACCAGAAGGGGCGAGCAAACAAAATGTGAAATACTTTGTACTGCTTCTCCAAAGGGGGCAGGCAAACAAAAAATCAATTGTTTCATATAGGTTTGTCCAAGGGGGCCAGCAAATGAAATGTGACATCTATATTTGTTCCCTAGAGTGGGCAAACAAATAACTAGAATAACTTGAATAAGTACCAGAAGAAAGCCACAGAAGAAAAAGCACTAGAAGAAAAAGAGAGCTAGAAGAACTTGAAGATTAACTAGAATAACTAGATGAAAAAGAATAACTAGAAAAACTGGAACTTGAAGAAGAATTATAAGTACTAGAAGAATCCTCCAATTCTCATCTTTTAAAGTCCACACTATCCGCATCTTCTCTCCCATCCCTCTGCGAGTAGCTGTGATCTATCGCCCGCCTGGATCACCCTCTTAATTTCTGGACAACTTTGCCGCCTGGCTCCCTCACTTTCTCTCCTCTAATATACCTTCACTCATTCTTGGCGATTTCAATATAGCCACTGACACTCCCACCTCCCCAACAACTGCAAAATTTGAATATTGAAAAAAGTGAATGCATGTTGTATGGAAAGTGGAAAAGTATTTTAGATATCACTATCCCAATACAGAGAGATAAAATAAAAATTATAGGTATTTATTTCACAAAAAACATCATAGATAATATAAATTGGGATAATATGTTGAAAAAGATAAACAAAAAAAATAATTTATTGGGCTTTAGTAAGATAACATTGGAAGGAAAAGGTTTAATTATAAAACAAATTATTTTACCTATAATTTACACGTCCATGGTTTTATTTCCTCCTATTTTGTGGATAAAATGTATTATTAGAGAGTGTTTTATTTTTTTATGGGGTTCCAAAATTGAGAGATTTAAAAGGTTAAATTGTGTATATTACATGCGAATGGATGATTTTTTTTTATTGATTTAAAAATGTTTTTGAGTTTTACATTTCTTGCTTTTAATATAAATGTTAATAGTGATGTCTCAAAACAAATTTGATATAATGTATCTAATTATTTATTGAGTAATAGCCAGAAAGATCTGACTTGGGCAGCCATTACAGACTGTCTACCTATGAGAGAATTCCAGCACAGACGTGGTTTGGTCACCCAAGCGAAGTGCCCTAGTTTGGAGTATAATTCTGATGAGACCCCTTTACATATATTCTGGAATTGCTCTTTTGCACAGGAGGTATGGAAAACTATTGAACCTCTTTTAAAAGTGGGTGGGTAATCTTAGAATTTTAAAACACAAAACTGCTTTATATGGGAGGATGCTATGCATAGGGAAAGAGAGATTTTTAGAAAATTGGGTA
>JAPZIH010000880.1:0-92339 GCA_027410445.1 Discoglossus pictus | reverse complement strand
AACCAGAACCATATCATGGAGTATCTGATCTAGTATAACTATTGTCTGCACACACATAAATTAACACTGCAATAAAATGCTTATGATATGGCATTACATTAGATTGGGGTACATTTATAAAAGTAGGATAAGTGGGGTTCAAAAGTAGATCAAATATCCCAACACATCATGTTTTCTATACAGCTTATTTCTCTAAGCATAGTTCTTTTATGCTTTAAATCTAAGTAACTTCAGTTATTTCTGTTAAACAGATTAAGCATAAATTTGGCCTCATTTGATAAATTTATGCACTTTATCTTAATTATTTTCTTATTTATTTTCCCTCTCAGACTCACAGCCATTACTTAATTTACTATCAGACCCATATTATAATGAGTCATTGGAAAACATGTTGACTGGCGTGCTCTAGGAAGGCCCCAGTGCTTTGCAATCCCTGCACCGGCCGTATCTCCACACCTTTGACTAGCAAACAAATTCTTCTTTCCCGTACAGATTTTCCACTGAGCAGACTCACAGGAAAGTGATGGTCAAAAAAGTTGTTTTTTTTGCATGTGCAAGTAATGATTTAAAGAAAGTTGACCCCTTGAAAAGTGTGAGTCGGTCCAATGGAGTGGTTGGCTAGAGATGCTTTGTTGACTAGATTTTGTTGACAATGGTTATAAGAGGTGGTATATTTTTCTTATGGGTACCAGGCACCGAGAGAGGGCACACAGAGAGAGACAGAGGGCACACAGAAACAGCACAGAGAAAGAGCAAGAGAGAGCACAGCCAATTGAACATAACATATGAAACCGTCATTTATAATGGGCAAGTTACTTGTATCAATATAAAGTATTGTCAAGTGAACAACATTACATGGAATATAGCAGGAAATACTGGATAAAGAGATCAACGATTCTTATGCTTCTGTTTGAATATTTAAATGATATAAATTATAGTTCCATAAAATTAACTGCTTAAAGGAATATGATACGCAGTTTTTCTTTGTAAGTAAGATGATTTTTGATAATGTGCCACCGTGTTTTCTTTGTTCAAATAAAAGTCTCAAAGCCCCAAAACATATTCAGAAGTTTAACTGCTCTTGGATGTTCTCTGTCAGCAAATTACCAGAACTACAGACCAACAGCCTTATTAAATTGCGATTTGGCCAATTGAATTGGACTCTATATAAGCACATAGCATATGTTTTTTTACAGAAGTTTTTAGTTAGTGAACTTCTATCCAAAAGCAAGGTCTTCACTAACTAAAAAATCGCAATTTAACAAGGCTGTAAATTATTCTCTCAGCATTTCCTGGTAGTTTAAATGAAATTAAACAGGCTTTCTTTAACATTTTTTTAAACAAATGCTTTTGTAATGATTAAATCTTGCTCTTTAAATGATCCAAAAAAAAAACAGTTGTGTACCCTATCCCGTAACGATAGTAAATGTACATACTTACATCATACATGTGGTGTGTGTACACACATAAGACATTGTTATTGCAGGGTAGATCTAATAAGATGAAGGAGAAAGGAAGGCTTTTCTATGTAAATCAATTCACTAAACAGCTTTTTTTTTATTTGCTATGAAAGTACAACTTGTTTATATTGATGTTTTATATATAAATACGTTGGAGAGAATGAGAATTAAATGGCCTCTGAAGTCTAAATAAAGTCAGTTGTCAGTACATATTTTGCTTTATAACACATTTTATTGTATTAATATATCATTAACATAAAATGGTTAAAACTACTTATTCCTCATTTGTGGGTGCAGCCATATTGTTATAAATAGTCCTCCCTGATCCCATTTTACTAACAAATTAATATGCAAAACAGGCCACACGCTATTTATCCCATTTATATAACATAACCGTTTGATGTCACAGGCCACACTTTTGTCACCAAGTGCACTGTAGGACCAAGTGAAATACATGGGAGTGCACATATGTGGGCTTGTGTTGTATATCCATTTGCAACTGCAATTTTATCAGTTGCAAATTGATATGTATACATCTAATTAATAATTAATACTATTATTATTATCTTTTTTTGTAGCTTGCCAGCATATTCTGTAGTGCTATACAGGAGTTAAGTGCATGGCAAAGACAAAGTTAACACCTTTTAGTGAAGGAGGGCCCTGTTTTTGAGCTTAAAATCAAATGCACATATTGCTTGTTTCCAAAGCACAGACATAAGATTGAAAACTCACAACCTTGCAATCTAAAGGGTTTGGGTGTGGTACACGAGGGTGTTAGATGCAGATAGCAGTGTAAAAGCAATTTGTTTAGTCAAGTGGAGGAATCTGTGTGTTGTAATGTAGATTGTGAGTGTAGGAGTTATTAAGTTGTGAAGTGTATAATTGTGCATAATAAGGCTGAAACAGGTGTGTTTTTAGTGATTTTTTAAATGTTTTGAGGTAGGAAGATAGTCTAATGGAGCGAGGCAAGGAGTTCCAGCTAGTAGGGGCAGCATGAGAAAAATCTTAAGAGTAGAGATGTCGCGAATAGTTCGCCGGCGGACTGTTCCCGGCGAACATAGCATGTTCGCGTTCGCAGCGAACTGTGAACATATGCAATATTCGACCCGCCCCCAATACTTTATCATTGAGCAAACTTTGACCCTGCATGTCACAGTCAGCAGACACATTCCAGCCAATCAGCAGCATACACTCCCTTCCAGAGCCTTCTAACTCATGGACAGCAGCCATTTTGGAATCATAACTAACTTGCAGTCTTACTGAGAGGAGGGAGAGTGTAGGTGATGCTGATTGAATTGGGAAATCAATAGCTAGGCAAGTTTATTCAGTGACCAGTGCAGTGCTGAAAGACTCATCAGATCTCTGCTGTAAACACAGCACCCCAAAAAGCCCTTTTTAGGGCTATAACATCATTTTTTTTGTTTGTTTTTTTCTGTGTAATCTAACTTCATTTGCCTGTCTCCCTGCTAGCCCCTGCTAGCAAGTGTGTGTGTCAGGCTCACAGCTTATACTGTGTGTGCACAGTGCAACCAATACAATCTTGTTTACTAGTTGTCTACTTTAAAAAAACCAAAACTTTTATTTTGTTAAATCTTGGTTCATTTCCCTGACCGCTAGCCAGTGTGTGTGTCAGGCTCACAGGTACTGTGCCAAGTTCAACCAATCCAATCTAGTTGGGGTACCAGCAGTCCACATTTAAAAAACCAATAATTTTATTTTCTTAAATCTAAGTTAATTTGCCTGACCGCAAATCTAAGTTCATTTGCTTGACCGCCAATCTAAGTTCATTTGCCTGACCGCTAGCCAGTGTGTGTGTCAGGCTTACAAGTACTGTGCCAAGTTCAACCAATCCAATCTAGTTGGGGTACCAGCAGTCCACATTTAAAAAAACAATTATTTTATTTTCTTAAATGTAAGTTAATTTGCCTGACCGCTAATCTAAGTTCATTTGACTGACCGCCAATCTAAGTTCATTTGCCTGACCGCTAGCCAGTGTGTGTGTGTCAGGCTTACAAGTACTGTGCCAAGTTCAACCAATCCAATCTATTTGGGGTACCAGCAGTCTACATTTAAAAAAAAAAATGACAGGCAGAGGCAGGACACCCCGCAGGGGCCGTCGTGGTCGTGGTGCTGTGATTCCCTTTGGCCCTACAATAATGCCCAGTGTTCAGAGGCCAGTTACCCTGAACTTGAAAAGTTCAGAGGACGTAATTGACTGGCTAACACAGGACACCCAATCTTCTACAGCTTCCGCTTGGAACATTGACGCACCATCATCCTCCAGCTTAGCTTCGGGCACCTCTCAAGTTACCACTCGCCCGCCTGCCGCCACCACTAACACTAGTACCACAGTCGATTCAATTGATCAGTCAGAAGAGTTATTTACACATCAGTTTGAAGAAATTAGTGATGCGCAACCATTATTGCCAGAGGATGTAGATAACAGGGATATGTCTCAGTCAGGCAGCATTACACACATGTACGTACGATGTGATGATGATGATGTACCCGCTGCTGCTTCCTGTGTTCAGTTGTCATATACAAGTGAGGCGGGTGATGATGATGACGATGCGTCCGTGAATATCACGTGGGTGCCCGCTAGAAGAGAAGAAGAACAGGGGGAAAGTTCAGATGGGGAGACAGAGAGGAGGAGGAGACGAGTTGGAAGCAGAGGGAGGTCATCGCAACGAGCTAGTGGCACAGTCAGACAGCATGCATCAGCACCCGGGGTCAGCCAGACAGCACGCCAATCAACGCATGCTGTTGCCACCACCAGAATGCCGTCACCACAGAGCTCAGCAGTGTGGCATTTTTTTTGGGTGTCTGCCTCTGACAACAGCGATGCCATTTGCAACCTGTGCCAAAAGAAACTGAGTCGTGGGAAGTCCAACACCCACATAGGTACAACTGCTTTGCGAAGGCACATGATGTCACATCACAAACGCCAATAGGATCCACACATGAGTACAAGCAGCACACAAACTCAAAGCCGCCATCCTCCTCCTGGTCCAGCATCTTCATCCACGTCAACCACTGCTGTCCTCCTTGCCCCCTCTCAACTATCCGTCACTCCGTCTCTCGCCTCTTGCTGTTCCTGCTCATCTGCCCACAGTCAGGTGTCTGTCAAGGGCATGTTTGAGCGTAAGAAGCCAATGCCACAAAGTCACCCCCTTGCCAGGCCTCTGACAGCTGGCTTGTCTGAACTCTTAGCCCGCCAGCTTTTACCATACAAGCTGGTGGAGTCTGAGGCGTTATAAAAATTTGTAGCGATTGGGACACCGCAGTGGAAGGTACCCGGACGAAATTTCTTTGCCCAAAAGGCAATCCCCAACCTGTACTCGATTGTGCAAAAGGAAGTAATGGCATCTCTGGCACACAGTGTTGGGGCAAGGGTCCATCTGACCACTGATACCTAGTCTGCAAAGCATGGTCAGGGCAGGTATATCACCTACACTGCGCATTGGGTAAACCTGATGACGCCTGCCAATAATGGAATGAGTGGCTCTGCAGAGGATTTGTTGACACCACCACGACTTGCAGGCAGGCCTGCTGCCACCTCCTCTACTCCTCCTACTCCATCCTCTTCTATAACTTCCTCAGCTAAGTCCTCTTCTGCTGCGTCTTGCTCCACATCAACGGCACCCCCCCAGCTCCCCAGATACTATTCCACATCCCGGATACGGCAGTGTCATGCCGTCTTGGGGTTGACTTGCCTGAAAGCAGAGAGTCACACCGGGCCAGCACCCCTGTCCGCCCTAAACGCACAGGTGGATCAATGGCTGACTCCGCACCAACTGGAGATTGGCAGTGGAAGTGGTTTGTGACAACGGAAGAAATTTGTTGGCGGCATTGAATTTGGGCAAGTTGACGCTTGTGCCGTGCATGGCACATGTGTGTAATCTGATCGTACAACGCTTTGTCCATAAGTATCCAGGCTTACAGGATGTCCTGAAGCAGGCCAGAAAGGTGTGTGGCCATTTCAGGCGTTCCTACACGGCCATGGCGCACTTTTCAGATATCCAGCGGCGAAACAACATGCCAGTGAGGCGCTTGATTTGTGACAGCCCCACACGTTGGAATTCAACACTCCTAATGTTCGACCGCCTGCTCCAACAAGAAAAAGCTATTAACGAGTATTTGTTTGACCAGGGTGCTAGGACAGCCTCTGCGGAGCTGGGGATTTTTTTGCCACGTTACTGGACGCTCATGCGTATAGCCTGTAGGCTCATGCGTCCTTTTGAGGAGGTGACAAACCTTGTCAGTCGCACCGAAGGCACCATCAGCGACATCATACCATTTGTTTTCTTCCTGGAGCGTGCCCTACAAAGAGTGCTGGATCAGGCCGTAGATGAGCGAGACGAGGAAGAGGAAGAGTTGTGGTCACCATCACCACCCGAAACAGCCTTATCAGCATCGCTTCCTGCACCTGCGGCAACGCTGGAAGAGGATTGCGAGGAAGAGGAGTCAGAGGAGGAATGTGGCTTTGAGGAGGAGGAGGAAGACCAATCACAACAGGCATCCCAGGGTGCTTGTTGTCACCTATCTGGTACCCGTGGTGTTGTACGTGGCTGGGGGGAAGAGCATATCTTCAGCGAGATCACTGAGGACGAGGAACGGGACCATCCAACCTTGTGCAAATGGGGTCTTTCATGCTTTCGTGCCTGTCGCAGGACCCTCATTTAAAAAGGCTGAAGTGGAACGACCTGTACTGGGTGTGCACGCTACTAGACCCCTGGTATAAGCAGAAAGTGCCTGATTTGTTACCAAATTACCGCAAGTCAGAAAGGATGCAGCAGGTCCAAAACAAATTAACAGGTATGCTTTACACAGCATATAAGGGTGATGCCACAGCACAAGGGCAATATAACAGGGGAAGAGGTGAAAGTAATCCTCCTCCCACGACCACGCCGGCAAGCACAGGACGTTTAAAAGACGTGTTGTTGATGGAGGACATGCAGACCTTTTTCAGTCCTACGCATCGCAACAGCCCTTCGGGATCCACCCTCAGAGAACGACTAGACCGAAAGGTAGCAGACTACCTCGCCTTAACTGCAGATATCGACACTCTGAGGAGCGATGAACCCCTTGACTACTGGGTATGCAGGCTAGACCTGTGGCCTGAGCTATCCCAATTTGCAATTGAACTTCTGGCCTGCCCCGCTTCAAGTGTCCTGTTAGAAAGGACCTTCAGTGCAGCAGGAGGTTTTGTCACCGAGAAGAGAAGTCGCCTAGTGCAAAAAAGTCTAGATTGCCTCACCTTTATAAAGATGAATGAGGGATGGATCCCGAAGGGACTGACACTGGGCGATACATTCGACTGAAAAAGGCCTGATGAGATGAGCTGCCTTCGGCTAAAACTGGTTCACATGCTGCTGTATGTTATCTGTGAATGCCGGATGAATTGCGTGACTTATCCGCCACCAACTAGGGTTCAAGAAGACGCAATGTTTTATGGCACTTTCTGCCTGGGGAACAAAGGTCAATTTTTCTGGCCGCTGCAACAGCAGCGGCTGCAACAATACCTCATTTTTAAATTTCAATTTTTATGTCAGAAGGCGTACGGCATGTAATGAAAAGGAAAGCATATTGAACAGTCTTGCATAACACAACAGTTGTGCAAAAATACATATTTACAATGAAGACATTTTGTTAAAATTAGCTGGCTAGGCCTTCTTATTTTTACTTTTTTGGTTAATAAATTTTCTTTTTTTTTACTGTGATTGCAATTTTTAAGAGAAACCTAAGACATGGTAAAACAGAAAATAGTAAAGAGTATATCACCAGTTAACACCAAAGTCCTATTATCTATCATCACTGCAGCAGTAACTTATTATTTACAATATCTATCCTGCTCAATCGCCCTTGGGTTACCCTAGGGCAGGCTTCAGTAGGCGACCTCTCCTTTCCTCGGATGATTTTGCCACCGGTTGCTTCTGAAGGGTCTCCTCCAGGGCTCCCCGCTCCGGTCCTTCCCCCCGAGTCGCTTCAACCATTAACAAATGTTTTATTATATTAGGGGGGCACTAAATGGGGATGTTATTCAGGGATCCCAAATTGTCTGGAACTGGGTGATTCTATCCAAGACTATATGGTTTAATCTCTCGTTGAGCAGTAAATAGTTGATTTTTTTTATTAATTTCTGAAAGTTTTAATTTGGGGTTTCCTATGTGTATTTTTTCTTTCAAAAAATATTTTATTAGGTCAGGTAATATATCATATTCAAACAACCATTTCCATGTTACATATATATCCATACATGTTAATACATCACTGAGTTACCTTATCTCTATTAATACTCAGTTTACCCCTTTCCATTCCATAATCTTGGAGCTTATACCATGTCCAGGGCTAGTATGTTATCTGGATTTGGTTGTACCTGTAGCCTAAAAATATATATATTTTTTTACTTTTCAGTTATTAATATAGCTTTAATTCAGTTTGTTTTAAGTTGATTCCCTTTAAGTCTTGAATCCGACTATAATTGGGGGAAAAAATAACTAGTTTTAACATTTAACATGTTGGGAAAGGGAAAGGTCCACAATCATCCTCCTTTTTTACATAAATATGATGTAAAATATAGCACTTACCTCCGTCCTCCGCCCCTCTAAGGATCCACACACACCTCCATCCATCCCGTTCTCTTGAGAATATCCTCTCCCATTTAGGGGAGCCCCTATTCCGGACCTAAATTTCTTTAATTGTCTCCAGATGATATGCTATCCCTTAATTGCAGCCACCGAGACCATATATCTCAAAATGTATCAATGGAGTTGTCTACTAAATGGGTAAGGCGTTCATTTATAAGGAAAAAGTTTAATTTATTTGTAACCACCTGAAAGTGTAGGGTATCCGATTTCCATTGTCTGGCTATATGGTTCTTTGTGGCCAACATGATGAACTTTAATAGCCTATTTTGAGCGGGCAAGAGACAGACATGCGGAACACCCAGCATGCAGTTTTCTATATTAGCAGAAATCTGAATCTTAAACATTTTAGAAGCTAGTAAGCATGTTTCTTTCCATAGTCTTATGACTGCGGAACACTCCCACCAGACATGAATAAATGTAGCCTCATTACCACTGTTCCTAAAACATGAGCTGCTCCGTTTTGGATCCCATTTATTTAGCTTAAAAGGAGTAATATATGTCCTGTGTAGGACCTTTATTGAAGTCTCAAGCAGACTATAATTTAAAGATCCCCTACTTAAGCCTCGCCAACTTTTATCCCATGTGCTGTCTGCCAACTCGGTGCCCAAATCCCTTTCCCAGGCTTTGGTATAGTCTGGTTTGTTTGCCCATGAGTTTTCATTAAATAGTTCATACATGAGGCTAATAATACCAGGCTGAAAGGGGGAATCCCTACATTTTTTGAGTAGCCAGGTGTTTCTTTGGGGGGTTCCCGTACCACTTATCGTATATATAAAATGATGTATCCTGCAAAAATTATAGTGTTCAGCCAGGGGTAAATTGTATCTATCTCTCACCCGCTCAAAGGTCATTATTTTGTCGTCATGCCACCATGGACCAACCCTTAGTAGGTTCTGAGACTTCCACCAACTGAGAGAGCTTTCCGGAAGATGTATCTTAAAGTGGGGATTGGGTACGATAGGGGAAAGATCTGATACCCGAGTGTCCAGTTTTTGTGTCCAGTTCATCTCCATCCATACTTTTAATGAGTGCTTAATCAACGGGTTTTTCAAGTTTTTCAAAAAAGTATACAGGCCTGGAATCCATATTACTGTATCCCATGTATAAGGTGACATGCTTACATTTTCCATAAATACCCAGAGCGGCTGATGTGTGGGAGAATGCGCCAGAGGAATGAAAGCCAGCAGCGCTGCCTTGTAATACAGTTTGAGATTCGGGCACGATAGGCCCCCTTTCCCTTTTGGTCTATACATATTATTTTTTGAGATCCTCTGGGCTTTATGATTCCAAATAAATCTAAAAATTAGTTTTTTCCCCTTTGAATCTTTATGTGTTGTAAGCGATCTCCCGGGAGTTTTAATCTGGCTAACAGGGATTTGTAGTATGTATCTATCAAGTTCATAAATTTGCCTACAAAGCCAAATTTCTGTAATACTGCTTTTAAATAAGGCCATTCGGACGTATCAAAGGCCTTTTCTATATCTAACGCCAAAAGCCATGTGGGTATTTATGTAGGGATGACCATGAGATTACATTTTGTGTCCGTCTTATATTGTCCCCTGTTTGTCTATGGGGGATAAACCCTGTTTGGTCTTTATGGATTATGGAGGGGAGAAATCGCAAAATCCTGTTTGCCATTAATTTGGTCAAAATTTTTATATCCCCGTTTAGGAGTGATATGGGGCAGTAATTTTTAAGTTCTAATGGGTCTCGTCGTTCTTTCGGGAAACATATCATATTTGCATGGTTTAGTTCTTGTGGCATGGGAGAGCCTTCTAAAATTTGATTGAAAAGTGTGGCTAAGTGTGGTAATAACAAGTCTATAAAAGTTTGGTAATAGAGATTTGTAAATCCATCCGGGCCCGGGTAGCTATGTGTATTTTGAATGCTAAAGCCATTAATTGGAATAGCTTGTTCTAGGATTGAGATAAGTTTTTTTATGTGTATCCCCAGTAAGCAGGATTCCATTGAAAGAGAAATATCCTTTTGCAAGGATTGGATGCCTGAGATTTAGCTGAAGTCTTTTATAATGGACATGAGTGCTGGTATAGAGAGAAGGGGCTTGGTCAGGGTGCAAAGCATATCGTCCGCGAAAAGTGAACACTTAAACTGATGGTGTCCTACTTGAACCCCCTGAATGGCATGGTTGGTTCTGATTGCCTGCGCTAGGGGTTCAATGGCAAGAGCAAAGAGCAGTGGGGAGAGTGGGCATCCCTGCCCGGTCCCTCTCTGTACTGGGATTTTGGCCTTATGGTCCCCTGGTATATTTAAGTTAGCTACTGGTGAGTCGTAGTACCTTCTGAGCAGGTTGAGAAAGCGTCCCTCAAATCCAAACTTATCTAGCATTTTGTACATATATGGCCATTCCACCGTATCAAATGCCTTCTCTATGTCTAGGGCTAGAGGGCAAACTGGGTTGTTATAGTGTTGAGCCAAGAACTGGGCGTTCAGAACCCTCCTAACATTATCTCCTGCCTCTCTGAAAGGAATGAACCCCGTTTGGTCCTTGTGTATTTAGTTCAGTAAAAAGTTAGATATTCGTTTGGCCATAATTTTAGCTAGGATCTTGACATCCACATTTATCAGGGGCATGGGGCGATAATTTTTAACCTCTAAAGGGTCCCTACCCTCTTTTGGAAAGACTATGAGGTCGGCCTGATTCAATTAAGGGGGCATAGGTTCTCCATTTAGTATAGCGTTAAACAAAGATGTTAGGTGCGGGGGTAAGCAAGGGCTCAAATTTCTTATAGTACAGATGAGTAAAACCGTCTGGCCCTGGGGACTTGACAAATTTAAGATCTTGGATTGTAGATTTAACTTCCTACTGGGATATGTCTAGGTTCAAGCTGTCCAATTGAGGTACAGGTATTTTGTGGACTTCTTGCTGTAGTAGGAAGGACTCTGTCAGATGCGATGCAGCGGGATTGGGATGAATATATGGTCTGATAGAAGTTTTGAAATGTTTCTTGGATAGCATTGGGGCTAAAGGAGGTTTGGCCATCAGGTAGTCTAAAGATACCGTATATTATGTCCTCTCTTGGGGGGTAAAGACACTAATAATTCCTCCAATAAAATTCTGTTTTTTTATGTAGGCAAGGTCCCTGGTTAGCCCCTTGGGTTATTAGTTAAAAAGATTGGTGCAGAGACTGTGGGGGCTGTTAGCCTCCTTGTCCCCGTGTGGCCGTTTAGAATCCCTGCTGCTGCATGTTTCAGCTTTATTAAGGTGTAATTGTACAGCGTTTGACTCAAGTAGCTGCCTGTGCTGGGTCAGTTTGGCTTAATTGCTGGGCCCTTTTCCTGCCAAGATGGTGACCATCAGTCCATGGGCCTCTATGTCCCCTTCACTACCTTTGTCCCCGCTTGTGTGCTTATTTGGGATGGCCCCCCTTTATATCTCCGGCCCGTGGCCTTCTCAGGTCCCCCCCCCAATCTCTGAGTGTGGGTATGCGGGGCTGGGGGGCGTTGAATCAGGCCTACCTTCTTCTCTGCTCGCTGCAAGATCAACAATACCTAATTTTTCAGGCATGTGTACATGCCTAATTTTTCTGGCCTCTGGTGCTACACTGTGCCTTCAACAACCAAACCCAAAAAAAGGCACATAACAGGGATTAAACTGATAGGAGTAGTACTACTTAACAAACCAATCATATCTGGTGTAACAGTAGTGTACATTTAAAACAAAAAAAAGTTTTCTACTGTAATAGATTGCATAGCAGTTAGTTGTCTGCAAGCGTGTGTGTCAGACCTACAGCGTCTACTCTGCCAACTTCTGCAAGTGCACAGTGCCACTCATATCTGTTGTCACAGTAGCTTGGATGCATAGTACCAATCTGTCAAAACCGGTAATGATGAATGAGGTCTAGAGTAGCCTGGTTCCCTTATCCTCTACAGGTTGAGACCAAATATTTGGGTGTCTCCAGACCAACACATGAGTACAAGCAGCACACAAACTAAAAGCCGCCATCCTCCTCCTGGTCCAGCATCATCAGCCACATCAACCACTGCTGTCCTCCTTGCCCCCTCTCAACCATTTGCCACTGCGTCTCTCGCCTTGAGCAGTTCCTGCTCATCTGCCCATAGTCAGGTGCCTGTAAAGGACATGTTTGAGCGTAAGAAGCTAATGTCAAAAAGTGCCCCAAAATTGAAGTGATACGACCAACAAAGCATCTTTTTCCATCTCCTGGTTCTAAAAATCCAGCCCTTATACACCCCCCCTGATAGGTGACGTAACAAGTATTAAACTGATAAGAGTAGTACTTACAAACACGCCACTCCTATCTGGTGGCACCTTTCATTGCACGTGCCGTGCCCCAAAATTTAAGTGATACGACCAACAAAGCATCTTTTTCCATCTCCTGGTTCTAAAAATCCAGGCCTTATACACGCCCCCTGATAGGTGACGTAACAAGTATTAAACTGATAAGAGTAGTACTTACAAACACGCCACTCCTATCTGGTGGCACCTTTGATTGCACGTGGCGTGCCCCAAAATTGAAGTGATACGACCAACAAAGCATCTTTTTCCATCTCCCGGTTCTATAAATCCAGGCCTTATTCACGCCTCCTGATAGGTGCTGTAACAGGTATTAAACTGATAAGAGTAGTACTTACAAACACGCCACTCCTATCTGGTGGCACCTTTGATTGCATGTGCCGTGCCCCAAAATTGAAGTGATACGACCAACAAAGCATCTTTTTCCATCTCCTGGTTCTAAAAAAACAGGCCTTATACACGCCCCCTGATAGGTGACATAACAAGTATTAAACTGATAAGAGTAGTACTTACAAACACGCCACTCCTATCTGGTGGCACCTTTGATTGCACGTGCCGTGCCCCAAAATTGAAGTGATACGACCAACAAAGCATCTTTTTCCATCTCCTGGTTCTAAAAATCCAGGCCTTATACACGCCCCCTGATAGGTGACGTAACAAGTATTAAACTGATAAGAGTAGTACTTACAAACACGCCACTCCTATCTGGTGGCACCTTTGATTGCACGTGCCGTGCCCCAAAATTGAAGTGATACGACCAACAAAGTATCTTTTTCCATCTCCTTGTTCTAAAAATCCAGGCCTTATACACGCCCCCTGATAGGTGACGTAACAAGTATTAAACTGATGAGAGTAGTACTTACAAACACGCCACTCCTATCTGGTGGCACCTTTGATTGCACGTGCCGTGCCCCAAAATTGAAGTGATACGACCAACAAAGCATCTTTTTCCATCTCCTTGTTCTAAAAATCCAGGCCTTATACACGCCCCCTGATAGGTGACGTAACAAGTATTAAACTGATGAGAGTAGTACTTACAAACACGCCACTCCTATCTGGTGGCACCTTTGATTGCACGTGCCCCGACCCAAAATTGAAGTGATACGACCAACAAAGCATCTTTTTCCATCTCCTGGTTCTAAAAATCCAGGCCTTATACACGCCCCCTGATAGGTGACGTAACAGGTATTAAACTGATAAGAGTAGTACTTACAAACACGCCACTCCTATCTGGTGGCACCTTTGATTGCACGTGCCGTGCCCCAAAATTGAAGTGATACGACCAACAAAGCATCTTTTTCCATCTCCTTGTTCTAAAAATCCAGGCCTTATACATGCATCCTGATAGGTGCTATAACAGGTATTAAACTGATAAGAGTAGTACTTACAAACACGCCACTCCTATCTGGTGGCACCTTTGATTGCACGTGCCCCGACCCAAAATTGAAGTGATACGACCAACAAAGCATCTTTTCCCATCTCCTGGTTCTAAAAATCCAGGCCTTATACACGCCCCCTGATAGGTGACGTAACAGGTATTAAACTGATAAGAGTAGTACTTACAAACACGCCACTCCTATCTGGTGGCACCTTTGATTGCACGTGCCGTGCCCCAAAATTGAAGTGATACGACCAACAAAGCATCTTTTTCCATCTCCTGGTTCTAAAAATCCAGGCCTTATACACGCATCCTGATAGGTGCTGTAACAGGTATTAAACTGATAAGAGTAGTACTTACAAACACGCCACTCCTATCTGGTGGCACCTTTGATTGCACGTGCCGTGCCCCAAAATTGAAGTGATACGACCAACAAAGCATATTTTTCCATCTCCCGGTTCTTTAAATCCAGGCCTTATTCACGCCCCCTGATAGGTGCTGTAACAGGTATTAAACTGATAAGAGTAGTACTTACAAACACGCCACTCCTATCTGGTGGCACCTTTGATTGCACGTGCCGTGCCCCAAAATTGAAGTGATACGACCAACAAAGCATCTTTTTCCATCTTCTGGTTCTAAAAATCCAGGCCTTATACACGCATCCTGATAGGTGCTGTAACAGGTATTAAACTGATAAGAGTAGTACTTACAAACACGCCACTCCTATCTGGTGGCACCTTTGATTGCACGTGCCGTGCCCCAAAATTGAAGTGATACGACCAACAAAGCATCTTTTTCCATCTCCTGGTTCTAAAAATCCAGGCCTTATACACACCCCCTGATAGGTGACGTAACAAGTATTAAACTGATAAGAGTAGTACTTACAAACACGCCACTCCTATCTGGTGGCACCTTTGATTGCACGTGCCGTGCCGCAAAATTGAAGTGATACGACCAACAAAGCATCTTTTTCCATCTCCTGGTTCTAAAAATCCAGGCCTTATACACGCATCCTGATAGGTGCTGTAACAGGTATTAAACTGATAAGAGTAGTACTTACAAACACGCCACTCCTATCTGGTGGCACCTTTGATTGCACGTGCCGTGCCCCAAAATTGAAGTGATACGACCAACAAAGCATCTTTTTCCATCTCCTGGTTCTAAAAATCCAGGCCTTATACACGCCCCCTGATAGGTGACGTAACAAGTATTAAACTGATAAGAGTAGTACTTATAAACACGCCACTCCTATATGGTGGCACCTTTGATTGCACGTGCCGTGCCCCAAAATTGAAGTGATACGACCAACAAAGCATCTTTTTCCATCTCCTGGTTCTAAAAATCCAGGCCTTATACACCCCCCCTGATAGGTGACGTAACAAGTATTAAACTGATAAGAGTAGTACTTACAAACACGCCACTCCTATATGGTGGCACCTTTGATTGCACGTGCCGTGCCCCAAAATTGAAGTGATACGACCAACAAAGCATCTTTTTCCATCTCCTGGTTCTAAAAATCCAGGCCTTATACTCGCCCCCTGATAGGTGACGTAACAAGTATTAAACTGATAGGAGTGGCGTGTTTGTAAGTACTACTCTTATCTGGTGGCACCTTTGGTTGCACGTGCCGTGCCCCAAAATTGAAGGGATACGACCAACAAAGCATCTTTTTCCATCTCCTGGTTCTAAAAATCCAGGCCTTATACTCGCCCCCTGATAGGTGACGTAACAAGTATTAAACTGATAAGAGTAGTACTTACAAACACGCCACTAGTATCTGTTGGCACCTTTGATTGCACGTGCCGTGCCCCAAAATTGAAGTGATACGACCAACAAATCATCTTTTTCCATCTCCTGGTTCTAAAAATCCAGGCCTTATACACGCCCCCTGATAGGTGACGTAACAAGTATTAAACTGATAAGAGTAGTACTTACAAACACGCCACTCCTATCTGGTGGCACCTTTGATTGCACGTGCCGTGCCCCAAAATTGAAGTGATACGACCAACAAAGCATCTTTTTCCATCTCCTGGTTCTAAAAATCCAGGCCTTATACACGCCCACTGATGAGTACTTAACACACCTTATAATACTGCAAAGAGAGGCAACGCAGTGAGAGGAGACTGAAGAAGAGGAGTCAGAGGAGGAAGGTGGCTTTGAGGAGCTGGAAGACCAAACACAGCACGCGTCCCAGGGGGCTTGTTGTCACCTTTCGGGGACCCTTGGTGGCTGGGTGGAGGAAGAGACCTTCAATGACATCAGTGAGGACAAGGAACGGGTCATGGCTTGCTTGGTATCCAACCTTGTGCAAATGGGGAGTTTGCGGTTGTGCAAATGGACTGCTTGCGGTTGTTTGCGGTGCGTTAAACGGAGAGTTTGGTCTGTCACTGTAAAGCGCGCCTAACCCTTACACTACCTGATCGATACAACATCATACCTGATGTTTTAAAGCACGTTATTCCAAACAATTTAGGAATGTTAAGTAATTTATGCCCTTTATGGCTTAAAACCCGACTCTGCATCAACTATGTAATTTTCCGTGGGAGTTTTGCCATGGATCCCCCTCCGGCATGCCACAGTTCAGGTGTTTGTCCAGTTGAAACAACTTTCCCATCACTATTGTGGCCAGAAAGAGTCCCTGTGGGTTTTTAAATTCACCTGCCCTTTAAAGTCTATGGCGGTTCGCCGGGCTCGCCGGTTCGCGAACATTTGCGGCGGTTCGCGTTCGCGGTTCGCGAACTGAAAATGTTATGTTTGCGACATCACTACTTAAGAGTATTTTGAAACTAGAGCAGAGATAATGTATATTACAATTTATTAATATATATACTTGTAATAAAAGAAAGACAAAACATGTCTAGATATGAATTTACTTTATTATAATGTCACAGCATTATCATAAGTCATGTACTCTAATTTATAAGATTTATTTTAGTCATTATAATTGTAAATTAGAGTACTTGAAAAGGAACTTTTTTTTTTTTTTTTTGTATGCGTTCTTAACCTTCTTCCACCATCTTTGCACGTGTGTTCTCCTTTAGAATTTCTCTTAAAGAGACTTTGTCACCCCAACAGAAGGTGGATTACATTTTTAAAAACATTAAAGTTTTTTCTTACATAAATAATTTCTGGAAAATGTTGTTTCGATTTAGCTGCTTCTGTATACAGTATGCTCTCAGGTATCCGGCACCCATGGGGATTAGTAGATGCCAGAGAAATGTAGTTTCTGGTTGCTTGAGAGCCACTATTAAAAGAGGCCGAGATTAGCTGCACATAGGATGCTCTGCTAAGTATAATAGTCAGCGAGGGCTGCTCTAGCAGCAGCAGCTTTCACTCCTCAGTTACACACAGGTACGGTTGGTTGGAGGGTGCGTTGCTGAACCTGGGGAATGTAACGCCAACACTGCATTGGCTCAGTCACTTATGCATGTCTACTTCCAGGTAAAAGGGAATTGCAGAGACTTACAGTGGATTCAATCTTGGTGCATGTAACCATTTTGTGGCATGAAACCTGGCTCCTGGCATTTGTTGAGCTCTGCAACTTTAAATTTGTATTTAAATTACAGGATTTAATTTTTTTCTGGTTGCTTGAGAGTTCTGGTTAACTTTGAGTCTACTGTACTAATGTGCTGCTCAGTATGCTAATTTACAAGTATGGCAGAGATGTTTAACTTCCAGATAACACTGCAGGTCTTTATTTTTGCAGGTCTTTATTTTGGCATAGACAGAGACAGACAAGCAGACTAACATCCTAATTAGCACAGCAAAGCAATTTACTCATAACAACAAATGACATAATGAAGAGAGGTTTATAATGACAAGCCAGGAGTCAGAACAAGGAAACAACCTTTATGCTACATAGAAATAAGGAATACAGTAAATCTGTCTAGATTTTATTATGCATGTATGTCTAATGTATGTGTAGCAGGCGGCCTGACATACACAACTAGTCATGGTTTTTGTGACTGATTGGTCAGCCAGGTCAGGTTTGTTTGCCTTTTATAATCGGTGTACTGTTATAAAACAGCTGAACAAAGCCATTGGTATGTATAAATATTTTGTTATAATAAGTCAGGACTGCTTTGGAAAATTATTTTTCCATATTTTCTTCCCAATAACTACAATTTATAATGATGAATTATAATAATAGCACTTCACAATATTAATATTGCTCAAATCATTTATCTTTAGAAGTTTTTCTGTCATTTTATTATAGTCCAATATATTTATCTAAAAAACACTAAAATAAGCCATGTATAAAGTGTTTTTTGGTTTAATAGAGTGAGAGTGCATTTTCTCATTTGCATGTCCCCGCCCAGTTTTCCAGAGTGCAGTGCATCAACTATATTTCTGAGAAACTTGAGCAGAAATTAAGTTTAGTAACTTATTTTTTAGACATTCAAATAGAAACACAAATGTACTATTAATTTTCTGTATTACTCTACTTTAAGGTGGAGGGCTTTTATAACTCTTCAGCCCACCATAAGTTTAAGGATATATCTTAATAGAGCAAATCTAGGGGTATCAGATAGTAAAAGGGATTTGGGGGTGCATGTGGACAACCACCTAGGTAACAGTGCACAATGCCAAGCACAGCATAATAATTATTATCAAGTATTAAATAATCCACATCCGATTCGAAGAGATCTAAAAAGGTTGAACTTCATAGATTAAAAGTATTTAATCAACCTCAATTACAATGGAACTATGTCATTAATATATATATATATATATATATATATATATATATATATGCCTTGTATATATGCACAATTTATTTATGTTTTGCACAAGGGCTCCCTGTGCACTAGCACCGCCACTTGTCTTTAAATATATGTTAATTACTAAAACCCTGGAATGTCTGAGGACATTAAATATGTGTACGACAACTTCAAATATTTCTGAAAAGTAATACATATGTAACTGCACCTTGTTTATAATAGTAGTGTTAGGATTATAGCATGTAATGTAATATGTGTCCACATTGTAAAATAAAGTGGCCTCTACTGACATAAAAAAACGTAGAAACTAATATCGCTGAAATTGCCCTCTTTTATGAAAGAAATTACACATACATGATTTATGGCACAATGTTTCCTGCTTCTTTAGGACAAATATACTGCTTAATTTTATCTGCGCTAACTCTACATTTTATTATGTGTATTTTATGTGCTCTTGCTGCCCCCCATTGCCAAAATGAGGAAGGAAAATACAAGTTCTTTTCATGCTCCTGTTATATTCTTTGTCACTGTGTCTCTCGAACAGTAATATACGGCAGAGTCCTCTGTCTTCAGATCCGTCATTCGAAGATTTAGCAGATTTTCACTATTGTCTCTGGAGATTGTGAATCGACCTTTAACTGAATTATCATAGTATGTGCTACCCCCATCAGCATTAATATAAGATACCCACTGTAATCCTTTCCCAGGAGCCTGTCTAACCCAGCTCATCCAATGGTTACTAAAAGTGAATCCAGAGCCTGTACAAGTCAGTGTGTGAGACCCTCCAGGCTTTATCACCACTGAGTCAGACTGGACAAGTTGGACATCAGACTGAACACCTGAAAGACAAACACAAAGTATAATGACAGTTGCACAGACCTGTCAAATCAGGGAAATAAGTAATTCTAATATAGTATGAATGACCTCTTTATATATTACCTGATAAACATAATATACACAGCACCAGAAATGTCTTCATAACTGGAGAGCTTGGAACTTCTGGGAGTGACCTGAAGCTGCACATACAAAACTATCTTTACATCATTTGAGAGATGTAGATACATTTTATACTCATGACATTTGCTTATTTTATTTGCATAATGCACTTATGATAGATATAGAGCTATAAAATGAAGTATCTGTTCTAGTATAACTATTGTCTGCACACACATAAATATACACTACAATTCTAATTGCCACTACTCAATGGTCTGCAATAAAATGCTTATGAAACAGCATTACCTTACATTGGGGTACATTCATGAAAGTAGGATATGTAGAGTTTAACATATGGCAAAAAAATCCCAACTTCATGTTTTCTGTAGAACGTATTTATCTAGAGTTTTGTATGCTTTAAATCCAATTAACTTCAGTTAACTACATGTATGCCTGCTTAGTCCTGTATAAGCATACATTTTACCAAATTTGATAAATTTAGCATACTGTATCAATCTTCTTCATAAGATTCAAAATTCAAGATTTAAAACATTTACTATCAGACCCATATTACAATGATCAATGTGATATGCCGCAATGTTCTAGTTGGTCTCCATCGGCCAGTGGCAGAGCTAGTGAATGGAGGGCTCTCATGCAAAAGACATTTTTTGGCTCAGTTCACTCAGTGGAGTGTTCTCCACCATCGGTTCAACTCACAAAAAACCCCTCACTTGTCCATTTTTATTTTCCCGAGAAGTGCTCCGGTGCATTGCACTGCCTGAACGGCTAGGATAAGAGGGGTTTATAAATGAGAAAAACTATCCCAGCATCTAATTTTTTTCATAAGGTCCATTTACCTAGCGTTACTTTATGCTTTAAATCAAATTAACTTCAGATTAACTCAATGTATGCCTGCGTATTCCTGTTTAACCCTGATTAAGCATAAATGTTGCCTCGTCTGATCATTTTACCCCATTATATCAATCTTTTTATTAAATTAAAATTGATTTTCCTTCTCACTCTCACAGATATTACAAATTTTACTATTAGACCCATATTATAATGAGCCATGTGATATTCAGCAATGTACTAGTATGTCTCCATCAGCAAGTGCCAGAGTTAATGGAGGGCTCTGGTGAAAAATAGATTTTTGGATCCCCTTCACTCAGTATAACCTTATTCCCACCATTGGTGCCACTCACAAAAGACCCCGGTGCAAAGCAGTTCCCATCTCTTCAAGATCCATCCTCCCTCAGCCACTTGTCCATTTTAATTTTCTCAAGAAGGGCTCCGGTGCATTGCACTGCCTGCATGGCTTTAACTCCACCCCTGTGACCAGCAAACAAAACTTTATTTCCCCTAGACATTTTCCACTGAGCAGGATCAGAGGACAGTGATGGTCAAAACGGTTGGGTTTCTGCATGTGCAAGTAATGATTTCAAAGCAGTTGGCCCCTTTAATAGTGCAATTCGAACCAATGGAAGTATCAATAGGAAACCCAGGGGCCTGACACTAATTTACTATAAAAGATCAACATATCAAAAGTAACCAGTACAGCTAACAAGGAAATAATAAAAATTATAGTAAATCAATTTGGTCCATACTGAAATCAACCCTTCAATAAAACTTTTTTATTAAATGATGGGGGGATTGCAAAATTGCTCAAAGTACATAGTTACATAGTTACATAGCTTTATATTGACCCTGGATATATTTATATAAGGTATCATACCCCGCCCTTATAGAAACGGTTTGTGTAGATAAAATATGTTTAATTTGGTTAGTCTTTCTTCATAATTTAGTCCCTCTCTTCCCCTTATTAGTTTTGTTGCCCTTTTCTGTACTTTTTTCCGGCTCTATTATTTCCTATTTATAAAGTGGTGCCCAAAATTGTATTCCATATTCCAAAGAGGGCTTACTAGGGATTTGAATTGTATACCCTTCTTGATACATGCTAATATGTAATTTGCCTTTGCAGATGCTTCTTGACATTGAGCACTGTTACCTAGGTTGTTTTCAACAAGTACTCCCAAATCCCTTTAAATATTTGATACCCCTAGATTTTGCTCCATTTAAATTATGAATTGCGGGGCTCTTTTTCCCATTTTTAGTTGCATTCTTAAATTTATGCTAATCTCTTTGCCGGTAAAGTTCATTATTTTCTGATCTAATTAGCTTGCACAACTTAGTGTCATCAGCTAAAAAGGTGACAATACTTTTCAGTCCTACTTCGAAGTCATTCATAAATATGTTAAAAAGGAGAGGACCTAAGATTGAACCCTTTTGAACCCCACTTACCACATTAGTCCATTCTGAGTATGTTCCATTTACCAAAACCCTTTGCTTCCTGTCTTTTAGCCAGCTCTTGATCAATGACCAGATATTTATTGCAATTTCTGTATGCCTTAGTTTGCACAACAGTCTTCCATGTGGCACTCTATCAAAAGCCTCTGCATAATCCAAAAAGACTACTTCTACTGATTTGCTTTGATTCACATTTCTACTAACCTCCTCATAGAAATTAATTAGATTCGTTTGACATGACCTATCCCTCATAAATCCATGTTGACCTCTACTTATAATCCCGTTCTTGTATATTATCCCTTATTAATATTTCTAAAAGCTTTCCCACTACAGAAGTGAGGTTTAAAGGTTTATAATTTCTTGTATTTGCAAAGCGAGGGCCTCAGTTGCTGGCTTGGAGCGCCGCAGGCGCTCCATGCCAGCACCTGAGGACCTCGCAAAGCGAGGTCTTCAGTTGCAGCAACTGCGACCCTTGCAAAAAAAAGTTTACGTCGCAACACATTACGACACTCGCAAACAACATACGACACACGTTGACACACATTACGACACTCGCAAACAACATACGACCCACCTTCACACACATTACGGCCTCGCAACACTCGGACGCAACTCGCGAACATTACAAAATTACAAACACAATACATACACACAGCACATACATAAAAACCTTACCTACACAAACAGGAAGCACCCAGGACCTCAAAAATGCAACTTACAACTTAATTGCACTCAAAATAAAAGAGTTTAGACAATAAATAGTTTGTTAAGCGACACAAAAAATGGCCGTCGAATAAAACGAAAACGAGGCTATACACGCAAAGACCATACGAGACACGTTACCACACATTACGACTTCGCAAACATCGGACGCAACACGCCGACATACAAACATTTAAAACTTAACAAAGACACACAACAAACACATAAAAAGCTTAACTACAGCAAGAGGAACCAGCCAGCACCTCAAAAAAACAAGTTACACCTACATTTAAATCAAATTTAAACACTTTAGACACTAATACCATCGCTAAGCGAGAGAAAAAATGGCCGACGAACAAAACGAAAACGAGGCTTCAGACGTAACTACACTACACTTACTCGCAATAATGAAACACATACTATGCGGAACGTATCACAATGAGATTAAACACCATTTTGAACAGTAATACGCAGAAAATGGCGGAAGGAACGCAAATTGTAAGTTGGAACGCAAATAGCGCATGCGTATTGCGTTCTAACGGTCTCACTTTCCAGAACTTTCTACAAGTTTATAAATACTGCCTATTTCAAACAAAAAAATACATTTCTCCTCAGGTGATCAACGGAGTGACTTCTGAGATAACTGCTGCTTTTACTTGAGAAGACAATTCTTTACTAATTTACTACTTTGCATTGTGCAAATTACAACTGAGAGGTAAGCTATAATATATTACATTTTATTATCAGGACAGGTCAAACAAATAAAAAAATAAACTAGGATTTATGTAGTCATCATGTATGGCACATTTATGTGTATAGGCTCACAAAAAAAAAAAGGTTAATTTAACAAAACAACAAAAAAACATAATTTAATATTAAACAGAGGTTTATGTATAGTGACGACACGCACATATATGTCTATAATGTATAGTGACATGTGACACGCACATATATGTATACAATGTATAGTGACATCTGACACGCACATATATGTCTATAATGTATACTGACATGTCACACGCACATATATGTCTATAATGTATAGTGACATCTGACACGCACATTTCTGTCTATTGCCCCTGCATAGTGACATGTGTCACGGACATATATGTGTATAATGTATAGTGACATGTGACACGCACATTTCTGTGTATTGCCCCTTCATAGTGACATGTGACATGGACATATATGTGTATAATGTATAGTGACATCTCACACGCACATTTCTGTGTATTGCCCCTTCATAGTGACATGTGACACGCACGTATATGTGTATAATGTATAGTGACATCTCACACGCACATTTCTGTGTATTGCCCCTTCATAGTGACATGTGACACGCACGTATATGTATAATGTATAGTGACATGTGACACGCACATTTCTGTGTATTGCCCCTTCATAGTGACATGTGACACGCACATATATGTGTATAATGTATAGTGACATCTCACACGCACATTTCTGTGTATTGCCCCTTCATAGTGACATGTGACATGCACGTATATGTGTATAATGTATAGTGACATCTCACACGCACATTTCTGTGTATTGCCCCTTCATAGTGACATGTGACACGCACGTATATGTGTATAATGTATAGTGACATGTGACACGCACATTTCTGTATATTGCCCCTTCATAGTGACATGTGACACCGACATATATGTGTATAGTGTATAGTGACATGTGACACATTTATGTGTATTGCCAATGCAACAAAATTAGCTTACAACAATGCTACATGAAAAATTATAAATATACAAATAACTATTTCACTTTCTTTTTCAAACAGACACTACAAGAAGACCGGCGGATTAAGATTGGCAGGAGGGGACCGTCTGTCATTCAAAACTTCTATCAAGGTAAAGTATTAAGTATAAACAAGAAATAACCATGAGCCTTATTCAATTGCGACTTCCTCAATTCAATAGGGCTCTATATAAGCACATAACATATTTTTTATACAGAACTTTTTAGTTACTGAATTTCTAACCACAATCAAGGTATTCAATAACTAAAAAATTGGCTCAATAAATATGTTATGTGATTATATAGAGCCCTCTTCAATTGGCAAAATTGCAATTCAATGAGGACCTATATATCTTTAATGGCCAAGGGCCTCACTCAAATGTGATTTGCCCATTTCAATAGGGCTCTATATAAGCACAGAGCATATTTTTTACATTTTGCTTTTGTGAACACGTTGCTTTTGGATACAAGTTCACTAAATACAAACTTCCGTACAAAAATATGCTCTGTGCTGATATTGAGCTCTATTCCATTGGACAAAACACAATTGAATGAGGAGCTCACAATATAACAAATGCAGTAACCAAAGGCCCTCTTTCAATTGCTATTTTGGAAAATTAAATATGGCTATAAATAAGAACTTTTAGGCCCTTATTCTATTTTAACAAATATATGTAATGTGCTTATTTACAAGCCTATTCAAATTTCTACATTGCAATTCAATTACGGCCTTAGAGTACTATTACATTGTAAAAAATGCAATTCAATGAGGGACAAAAAATGCAACATATGGTACACACAAAGGCCCTCATTCAATTGCAATTTGTCCAATTGAATAGGGCTATAAATAACAACATAACCATTTTTTTAAAATAAGTTTTTAGTTACTAAAAAAATATCAAAAATAAAGTTTTTCAATCACTAAAAACTTATTGGAAAAAATATGCTATGTGCTTATTTAGGGCACGATTCAATTAGCCAAATCGCAATTAAATGACACACAAACTGCTACACACAAAACATAATTTATTATTCAATGTTTAACAACCTATAAGCCTTACAAAGAAGCAAAAATAAGAATAACAAAAGTGTTGTGCACCTAATAGCATTGTACACAAAATCACACAAACTCATAGCAAACTATATTACCATTCTTCTTTAATGTTTAACAACCTATAACCTGTACAATCAAGAAGAAATAAGTTTTGCACAAGTGCTGCGCACCAAACAGGATTGTCAAAAACTAACACAAACACATAGAGTTGTCGCATTGTACAGAAAGTAAAAAAAAACAAAGATAGAAAAAAATAACCATAACTCATACAATACAGTCAAATTAATAAATTTTTAAATTATTTAAAAGACATTTCACTCAAACAACATTTTCTATTTTATATTACAACAGATACTGCGTGAAGACAATCGGACGAGGACTTTATCCACAGGACCGGACCATCGGACGAGGACTCGGACCAGACCAGCAGACGAGGAATTTCAACACAGGACCAGACCAGCAGACGAGGAATTTCAACACAGGACCAGACCATCGGACGAGGACTTTCACCAACGGACCACAACATCGGACGAGGGATATCGCCACAGGACCACAATATCGGACGAGGGCTATCGCCACAGGACCACACCATCGGACGAGGACTTCCAACAGAGGACAACACCATTGGACAACGATTTGGAACCGGGGACCAACAAACATTCGGATTTAAATCACACTTCAACCAAGGTAAAGTATAATAAGTACTAAAGTATAAAACTAAAGAAACTGCTTTCAGTTGCATTCGTGTCAACAGAAAAATAACATCATTATTTTACTATCTCCCTTATTTTATTTAAATTGCTACTATGCAATACATAGCTCAATAACCACATCACTTTTTTTTTTAGCAAAGAAGTTTTGCAGTGGTAAATATCTATCCACAAACAACGTTTTTCATAAATAAAACCATTTTTTTTTAAAAATATGTTACATGCTTATTTACAGCAGTATTCCATTGGCCAAATTCTTAGCCAGTGAGGACAGGAATTATAAATTTAACTAAATATAAATGATACATTCATGATTTGCCTTTTATTTCACCAATTGTGCACAAGAATCTTTAACAGGAATTACAAATTTAAATATACACAATTACATTTATTTTTTTTCCTTTACAGATTAATATGGCTGATAACGAGACCAAAGAAGAGAAGAAAAGACGTCAAACTAGAGAAAGACAAGAGAGATGGGCCGCCCAGCAGACACCGGAGGAGAAAGAAATTCGAAGAGAAAAAGAACGCAAAAGACTTGCAAATAAAAGAATATCAGCTGCAAAAATGAAAGATACAACCAAAAAAAATAAAAAAATAATAAAGCATTTACAAACTGTTCCTAAAACATCAGATGACATTTTACAACATACCAGTCAAGACAGACCAAAAAAAGCAACTACAAAAAAAAAGCATTTGCAAACTCTTACTAAAAACTTACAGGACATTTCAACCAAACAAGTCCAACATATACCAAGAAAATCTACGAAAAAAACTAAACATTTAGAACCTGTTGTTGAAACATTTCATGACTTTTCATCGGATGAATATGAAAGTCAACATCCAATATGCTTTGCAAATTGTCCTTTACTGAAGTCTTTAGCAGTAGAGGTTCATAGTTGTGGGGACCTGACTACTCAATGTCAATTTTGTGAGGCTTATTATTTTAAACAGGAGAGACCCCGAGATGGACAATTTATTAGTTGTTGTCAAAAAGGAAAGTTCAAACTTCCACAAAGGAAACTATTTCCAACCTATTTACTAAATATTATGACTGAACCTACTTTTCCAAATTACAAAAATTTTAAGACAAACATAAGATCCTACAATAGTGCCATATCATTTGCATCTATGGGGGCAACATTAGCTGCTAATGTACCAGGACATGGTCCTTACTGTTTTAAAGTCCAAGGACAAATTTATCATCGGACTTCACATTTACATCCAGAGGAAGGAGAGCAAAGAAAATTCGCTCAACTATATGTCCTAGATACAATGGAAGCTGTTGACCAACGTATGCAGATGGAAGAAAATAAAAAATGCTTACCCAGTGTTTTTATAGAGCTAAATAACATTATGGACAACAATCCCTACAGTAAAGCTTACAAAAAATTGGCAGAAGTAGAAAATGAACAACTACTTCATGCACAAAGACATCAATTACCCATGCCAAAGGTTAATATGGTGCTTAAAAGAGACAGACATACTGATAAACGTCGTTATAACTTGCCAACATCAAATGAGGTTGCAATGGTCTTTCAGAATGATGAAGGAGAACCACCATTTCAAAGAGACATTAGAGTATATCCCAGAAATCAGGACCAACCATTTATTAATATTAATATCTTAAGTCCAAATTTAGATCCAATGACATATCCCATCTTTTTCCCACACGGAGAAGCAGGTTGGCAACCAAAATTAACCCTTCCCAGTTACCCAAATGCTAAAGCCAGAATCCGAAATAATGTTTCTATGCTTGAATTTAAAGTTGCTCAAATTGCCATTAGAGATGATTTTAATCCAATTTTATGTGGTGGGAAACTAACACAACAATGGATTATTGATTCATATTTGCAAGTTGAGGCAAATAATTTAAACTTTATAAAATATCAACAAGATAAACTACGTGTAGAACAATATTGTGGACTCATGGACTATGTTGCTGACGTGGCTACAAGCAGAGACATGACAGCTGGCAAAGCCATCATTTTACCATCTTCCTTTCAAGGATCTCCTCGAAATATGAGAGAAAGATACAATGATGCTATGGCTATTGTGACAAAATTTGGAAAACCAGATTTATTTGTGACATTTACATGTAATCCACAATGGCCAGAAATTAATCAAAATCTACTTCTTGGACAAAGTGCTTCAGATCGACCAGATTTAGTAGCCAGAGTTTTTAAGATAAAATTAAATGAATTAATACATGACTTCACTATAAATCAGTTATTTGGCAAATGTCTTGCTTATGTATATACCATTGAATTTCAAAAAAGAGGCCTTCCACATGCACATCTTCTCATAATACTTCAAGAGAAAGATAAATTAGATACTTCGGACAAAGTGGATGCAGTCATAGTTGCTGAACTACCGGATCCAGAACTATATGGTAGACTATATGAGATTGTTACTCATCGCATGATTCATGGACCCTGTGGAGACCTTAATCCACAATCACCATGTATGGAAAATAATCAATGTTCAAAAGATTTTCCAAAAGATTATAGAGACAAAACATATGCAAATTGTGATGGATATCCACTTTATAAAAGAAGAGAAGGAGATAGTGCCATTATTCGTGGGAAAAAAGTGGACAATAGATATGTAGTACCCTACAATCCACATTTACTCATGAAGTACAACGCCCACATCAACGTAGAAGCCTGCACTTCCATCAAATCCATTAAATATGTCTACAAATATATTTACAAAGGTTACGATGCAGCTACTGTAGTCGTCAAAAGTGCAGACAACCCTGAAAGTAGTGAGTTAGTACATGATGAACTTGCATCTCATGTAGATGCTCGCTATGTCAGTGCGCCAGAAGCTATGTGGCGGCTTTTAAAATTTGAAATGCATGATAGATCACATGCAGTATATAGGTTAGCAGTACATTTGCCACAACGACATTTAGTCTATTTCCATGCTGGAAATGAAATGAATGCATTGGCCCAAAGTGAAGATCGTCACACTACACTAACTGCATGGTTTACATTAAATTCCACTGATGCTGAAGCAACACAATACTTATATATTGAAATTCCATATCACTATGTTTTTGTGAATGGATTATGGAGACCAAGAAAAACCAGAGGCAATAAAATTATTCCAAGAATTTACACAGTCAGTCCAAGAGATGTGGAACGTTTTTGCTTACGGATATTACTTTTAAATGTTCCTGGAGCACAAAGTTTTGAACACTTAAGAACTGTTAATGACATTGTATATGAATCCTTCCATTTAGCTGCAAGACATAGAAACTTACTCGCTGATGATACAGAGTGGGAAAGATGTTTAGAAGAAGCAGCACAATGTCAAATGCCACGACAGATGAGAGAACAATTTGCTTTTATTTGTATCTTCTCAAATGCTCCAAATGCATTAGCTTTGTGGGAGACTTTTAAAAGTAATATGGCTGAAGACTTTATGCGACGATACAATGAACCCATTGCACACTTAAAAGCGTTAATGGAAATCCAAGAAGTCTTTTTAACTCATGGATTAAGTTGTGCAAGTTTTAATTTGCCTGATCCAGGTCTTATAGATGACATTAACTTTGAAGACTATGACATTCAACTACAAGCAGAAAGAACAGAAGAAAGACTTGCAACTTTAAATACACTACAATTGCAAGCATTTCATGCCATTAAAAATGCTATAGATGATGACATGGTGACAGAGCGTTATTTCTATCTTGATGGACCTGGCGGATCAGGAAAAACATATTTGTACAATTTATTAATGAGTTCAGTACGAGCCCAAGGAAAAATAGCAATGGCGTTTGCCACTACTGGAATTGCTGCACTTTTATTAGAAGGTGGAAGAACTGTTCATAGTGGATTTAAACTGCCAGTGCCTATTTTAGAAAATTCTGTGTCAGATATTCGCATGACATCCTTACAAGCAAAGAAATTGAAGAAATGTAAATTAATTATAATAGATGAGGCCACAATGATGTCATGCTATGCCCTTCAATGTATTGACCGTTTGCTTCGTGAAGTCATGGATAATATTTTTCCATTTGGTGGAAAGGTAATTTTGTTGGGTGGCGATTTTAGACAAACATTACCTGTCGTTGTACATGGAAATCGAACAGACATTATTGAAACATGTATAAAGTCAAGTACAGTATGGAAACATTTTACCCATCTTCAACTGCAACAAAATATGAGATCAGAAGGCCAAACTGATTTCAATGATTGGCTTATTAAAATTGGAGAAGGCAGAACAGAAAAAATACTACATTTACCTGACGACACTGTAGAGATCCCACCTCATATGATTTGTCAACAAGATATTATATCGGCTATATTTGAAGGGAGCATAAATAACGAAGAATATTCTGAGCTTGCCAACCAAGTTATACTGACGTGTAAAAATAAAGATGCATTAATACTCAATAATGAAATCTTAAAAAAAATTAATGCACCACAAAGAAATTATCACAGTGCTGATTCTGTACTTGCTGATGACAATGAAAGTCAGGCAAACTTTTCAACTGAATTCATTAACTCTTTAACTCCTTCTGGAATGCCACCACATATTTTGCAGCTAAAGAAAGGTGCAATTATCATGTTACTGCGAAATATGAACCCCAAAAAAGGCCTATGCAATGGCACAAGATTAATTGTTCAACAATTAAAGGACCATTTTATAGATGCTGAAATTTTAACTGGGACCCATAAAGGAGAGAGAGTTTTCATACCAAGAATAGATTTAGCACCAAGTGAAAGTAGTCTCCCTTTTATACTTCAAAGAAGACAATTTCCCATTATTATGGCATTTGCCATGACCATTAATAAATCACAAGGTCAAACTTTCAAATCTGTGGGTATTTACTTGGAAGAACCAGTTTTTGCACATGGTCAATTGTACGTTGCGTTGTCACGGTGCAAAAATCCACAGGCTATTAAAGTTTACATTGAAAACAATGAAAGTCAAGGTGATTTATTAGAAGATGGACGTATTTTTACTAAAAACATTGTCTACTATGAAGTACTATAACTTTGCAGGATACAAATTCAAGATGCAAACATTTTTTAAAACAATTGCAAAATACATAACAATTAGTTGTTTAATTCAGTCATAATTAATGAAAGTACTGTTTAGGAATGATTCACCTCACAAAATACTTGCCTTGCATTGTTAGTAAAAATTATGTTCAAATGTTAAGTCACTATGTTAATGTTTCTAATGTTACAAGTTTAAAAAATATATTTGCAAGTTATTTCATTCAACAGATTACAAAGTGGATGTTAACAGGTCAAACACCTTTTAAGTCACAATGTAAATATTGTCTGTTATCTTAAGATTACTAACTACATTAATGTTTATCGCCAGTTTATGTGCTCAGTAATGAATTACTTTAATTACGTACGTTTTAAGCAGAGTTTTACTGTATGCCTTCCTCTACATTCAATGTATATTCAAGTTAACAATTATTGTGATAGAAATTGCATGTTAATACTGATTAATTTAAAGGTCAATTGTTTTTACATTAAAATGTTAATACTTTTAATAAAAAATTAGGTTACAAAATGTATTCACTATGTTACTGTTTATATTGTTCAAAATTATACAAATGTTTTGTCAACTTCTAAACTTACATAAAAAATAAAGTTAAAGTTTCAAAATATATACTTTGAAGGTTATTGCTTACATATATTTTAAACTTCATGTTAAAATTCACAACGTTTCAAGAAGGCTTTTTACTTTTTGCTTTCCTATTCATTCAATGTATATTAAAGTTAACAATTCTTCAGATACAAATTACATTTTAAAAAACCATTACATCAACATTTTACAAAAATACACGTTCATATTAAAATACTTACAAGTGTCAAAAATATATGTTAATAACTAAACAACTTGACAAACATATACATCACATTGCCGTCATTTTTTGACGGGCAAGTCGCTAATATACATATAATTGCGAGTTGTTGTCACACAATGTTAAATATTGCATGACCGACAACTCGCACATACCAAAACTTGCAAAAGTTGCGAGTTGTGCATGTTCATTGCGCAGGGGCTACGCATGCGCATTGCAGGTGGGTAGGCTAGCGCAGATGGCAAGGCAGAGAGTCACGGGAGGAGAGGAAGGGGGGAGAGACACAGGCTGGAGAGGAGGGAGGGGATACACAGGGGAGAGAGCGGAGGGGGGAAGAGATACAGGGGAGGGAGGATGGGGAAGAGACACAGGGGAGGGAGAAGGGGGAAGAGACACAGAGGAGGGAGGGGGAAGAACCACTGGGAAGGGAGATGGGATTAGAGACACAGGGGAGGGAGAGGGGGGAAGAGACCCATGTGAGGGAGATGGGGGTAAGAAACACATGAGAGGGAGGGGGGAGAGACAGAGGAGGGGAAGACACAGGGGAGGTATAGGAGGGGAATGTGAGAAAAGGGAGGGAGAGTGAAGAAAATAAATACATGGGTTGGAGAAGAGGGAGAGGCACAGGGGAGGGAGAGGAGGGAGAGAAAAAGGTGAGGGAGAGGGGAGAAGAGACACAGGAGAGGGAGAAGGGGGGAAAGAGACACAGGGGAGGGAGAGGGGGAAAGAGACACGGGAGGGAGGGGAAGTAGAGGGGGCAGGCTTGCATATATGTATGATAAATAGTAGGTCTTATTTAACGCAAATGACAATTAAATGCTTATTGAGAGCATATGGCAATTAAATGGTGTTACCTTGATATAAGCAAAGTCACAATTTAGTAGATATTGCACAAATTCTGATACAAAAGTGCCAAATCTGTGTATGTAGGCTTGGTGAAGCCCTGCAATAATAGAAAAGACCAATCTTGTTTAGTAGATGTATGGCGAAATCTGCAAAGGGAGGCTTGTGCTAGCCAAGGCATGAGGAGACTTTGAGAGTCTTCCTCCAGGTTGTGGAGCCAAAATGAAAATGAAGCTGCCTGGAGAAGGCACCCGAAAGTGCATGTTTAAATTGAGCTAAGCCCCACCCACAGAAAGAGGCGGGTCAGTGGAGGGACCAGCGCACAAATATACAAATATGGCAGGAGGCTATTGCAATTGGAGGAAATTAGCCCTGCGACTGTGAGTGGGTGAAAAGTAAAGAGTTTATCTATTAAGACAGAGAGAAGCTCATGGCTTTTTCTGTCTGTCGATCTGTGGCATAAACTTCTGCCTTCTTATATTTTCCCTGTGATATTCCTCTAAATCTTTACTACAAAATCTTACTAGAAGACCAAAAGGGATTACTTCTAACCAACTTAAGGAGCAGTCCTATTCAGAAGGGAGTCCAAACTTTCATATAAAATTCTGGGTATAGCTGCAAGTTTTATTATTTAGTATTACATCTTATAATAGAATTTAAATAGTCGAGATACAATGAATAGGGTGGGTACAACCTGAAATAAGGATTTGGGGGTCATAGTCCAGATATGAGGCCCAATCCATCATGGTTTTCTCCTTTGGGTCCATTCTATCAAAAACCGACTGATTGCTTTGATAAATTAAGTTTAATAAATTCTGTTATAAAATACTTTATGGCATAATCCAATACCTATATACAAATTCTATTTCGCTACATTAAATCAAAGTATTTTTTATTACTTCTGCATATTTCTATATTCTAGTTGCTATGTAGTTTTGATACCTGATTTTGCTATTTACTGCTTTCATAGAGTAAAATGCCGTATCACTGAATATTAATACCAAATATATTCTATGGAAAAGATATCTGTTAGTTATGATAAGTTAGTATGATATGATTTTATACACTTTTTATTGATTTCTATAATGAACTAAACCTCTCATTGATTATATATTGTAATATATCTAAAAATCAAGTTTACAGTTTAGATATATCCATATTCTTGTTTTTACTATTTCATTAAACGCTGTTCTGCATAAAGCGTAAACATTTCTATAAATTAATAATTGAACTCAATTAAATATAGTATTCTATACATCGTAATATTTTTGACATATACTAATTGCGTGAGATTCAATACCCTTGGATGTATTCAATTAGGACCTGGGTATTTATTAACATGTATTTTTTTTTCTACCTATTTTCAATTTCTTACTGTGTTATTATTTGGTGAAGGCAGTGTAGCCCCATTATGTTGCAGTGGTATCTTACCTTCTAAAGAAAATAACATATTTAGCTCATTTGCCTTTTCTTGGTCATTAATTATAATACAGCCTGTTTCAGATTGTAATGTTCCTATAGCTTAATTCCTGGCCTTCTTATTAATATATTTAAAAAAAATATTTTAGGCTTAGTCTTACTCTTCTTTGCAACCAACTTTTAAATTTCTATTTTAGCCAGTCTAATAGCCCATTTGCAAGCCTTGTTGATTTCCTTGGACTCACTTAAGGCAGTCTCTGTTGCCTATTTTTTGTATAATCTAAATGCCTTTTTTTTACTCCATATGTTCATCTCTAAACCATTGTTAAGCCACATTCAGTGTCATTTACTCCTTTCAATTTTATTCCCACGTGGTAAATGGTGATAAGTATGTAAATTAAGGAAGGATTTAAACTTTGGCCATTTCAGTGCTTTGTCCCAGTCTGTACTTTGTGCTGCTGCCCTTAGACGGTTAAAAAGAGTTTTCTGGGCCCCTTACAGTTTTGTTTTTTCACTTCAATCTCAAATGAGACTGTGTTGTAATCACATAGCCTGGGCCATATAATGATCTCTGAGCGTACTCAAGAACCTGCTTCCCTTAGATGAACTCATAGTCTCATTCATCCAGATTATTTCAGGGTAGTTAAAATCCCCCATTAATAAATATAAAACATTATATTTGAAAACTGTGTAGAATTCTAATTTAAAAAATTCACCAAACATACATCATAAAACGAAAGGATTTGGGAGAGAGTACAAATGAAACTTCTGGTGCAGATTATTCCATCATACTCTGTGTTAGATATTCCCGACTGAATCAGTAGTCTGTCACCCGAGGTGACCTCAGAAGTATGAGGGATTAAAAGATCATGTGTGGTACTCTCAGTAATAATTGTTCCTCGTGCTGTTGTCTTGCTTCTCACGATTCACTGAAGATTCTTCTGAATGGACGAAGTCAGCTCGTGTTGAGGATTTACATAAATGTGCCTTTAGATACAAGTATAAGAGGAAATCCTCCGTCACTCCCAAATCCATTAACCTCAATTTCAGGTTCACCTTCTTTTTTGGTCCAGGTGGGGAAAATACTGAGTCCGCCAATGTCAATAGAGAAATTGATACTCACTCCACCGCCTCGAAGAAGGAAAAGACGATTCAGCAAAGAAAAAGAAGAGAATGCAGATTAGGAAAACGGGTACAAGACAAAGAAAACAAAAAGAATCATATAGATTCAATCAAGATCTACAATTTGGCCAGGAAAACAGGGTATAGCATAGAAGAACAGGTACTTAAGAAAGAGTAATCCTTTTCTCCAGACGGTGAACCCAATTCATTTGAATTGTTTGTGGATTTACACAAATTTATCAGGAATGTTACTCTGAAAAGGCATTTCAACACAATCAAAAATTTGATACCAGAGGGATCAGCGACATTAGAAAGCAGCATGAGCAACGGTGTTAGAGAAAATGAAATAATTTGCGCCCTAGAAGAATTACAAGATGATAATTCATCAGAGGATGGATCAGTTGCAGACGAAGTCAGCATACACATGGAAAAAGACTTACATGTTATAAATACGAACAAGAAAGTTGTCTGTTCTAATTTGAAACCAAAATCCACATTTAACCTGATAAATTCCAATGGGAACCACATATCGGTATTCAAACTTTTAATGATTAAAGAAATTGAAGGTATCTGTGGGAGGAAACACATTCATCAGCATAATTTAAGCTGGAGGGAGAGACAAGCACTGAAGGAACTTAGTAAGGATACCTCCATCGTTATTAGACAAGCGGACAAGGGAGGGGTAATTGTAATACAGAATAGAGAAGACTACAACGAGGAAGCACTCAACCTCAATGGAGACTCCGAAACATACCAACTATTAACAAAAGACCCAAAGGAAGAATTTCTATTTGAGTACAATCAACTCATAGAAAGAGCAAAAGATGATGGTCTACTAACGAATAAAGAACTGAAGTTCTTGGAGGCCAGGTGCCCGAAACAAGCTATTCTGTATCACTTACCTAAGATACACAAGAATTCAACCAAACCTACCGGATGACCCATAGTATCGGATCTCTAACTGAGAAACTATCATTAAAAACCATTAGTGTCAAATTTAAAATCCTACATAAGAGACACTCCACATGTCAATGAACCTCTAGGGAAATATACCTGGAAATCCACTTATATTTGGATTACATTGGATGTGACGTCCTTATATACGTCAATACCCCAACGTCAAGGAGCATTGGCATCAAGGCACTGGATACGGAAGGAAACATGGAGGAAACAGAATCCCAGCTGATCATGGAAGCAATTATTTTTATCTTGGAACATAATTATTTTTTGCTCGAGGGTAAATATTACCTACAAACAAAAGGAACAGCGATGGGTACAAAATGTGCCCCCATGGTGCACTGTTCAAAAGCTCTGTTAACTCCTTTCGGGCGTTTACTGGTTCTTGACTTATAGTCTGAATCTAAATCTGTTTCGGCCATAACAGTCTATACACCTATTATAATGGGATTATTACTCTTAGAGAAAGGCTGCCTAGTAGCCAGAATAAATATGTTTGAAAAGAGACAAGATATAGAGTAATTATCCAGGGTATCTCTTAGAAACAATTATAATAATTGGATATGTTCATATATCTAGTAAGTTATGTAACTACTGAGAAAATATCATTGATAGTGTAAAAATAGATAATAGTAGCAAACAGAGAAAAGTACACCTTTAATTCCAATGATATTGATTACCCTTATAGAATGATCCTACATATATGATGGAAAAATCTAAATCAAATAACTTATTTTAAAATATAATTTTATTGAATGCACATCTCTAATTGTATGAATATTTAACTTACAATATAGACGGTTATTGAACAGCCCATTGTTGATTTAATCTGTATTGATTTGCTTTTGATCCTATGTACTATATCAATCGGTTCATTCTTCTGATATACAGTTAGAGTGATTTAATCAATTATTGGAATATATTGGTTCTGCATAGATTTAACTTAATTCTGTAGATGGCCGGACTACCGTGGTTATTAGATATTTTATTGTCTTGTGTATATTGTGTACATTAATAAAATTATATTTTAAAATAAGATATTTGATTTAGATTGTTCCATCATATATGTAGGATCATTCTATAAGGGTAAGCAATATCATTGGAATTAAAGGTGTACTTTTCTCTTTCGGTTTGCTACTGATTCCAATGGTTACCTGCACGTAACGAGTGGATATCAACAGAAAAGGATCGAGAATATACCATACAGTCAATTTAGGAGGATAAGATGAAACTGTACTATTTTGGAGGACTACGATAAAGAAAGTGAGGTCCTTAAGAGAAAATTAATGGAAAAAGGGTATAAAGCAACACTGGTGGATAAAGTGAATATGAGATCACGAGAACTGGATAGATCAGATCTTTTGAAAAATATAAATAAAGAGAAAATGAAGGAGGAAGAAATTATGGAAGGATCATGTAGATTTTTGACAAGATAAAACTCAGCCTCAAAATCTATCAAAGATAGCATTAAAAAATTCTGGCCCATTTTAGTAGAAGATGAATTCCTGAAGGATGTATTACCACTAGTTCCTACAATTACTTTCAGGAAAAACTTGAATCTCAAAGACATCATTGCTCCCAGTCAATTAAAGAAGGCCGGATCTAAACAGAATAAGATCTCTTTGATGGGGAATTCCATAGGCACCTACCAGTGCAAGGTAGAAAATTACACAACCTGCAAACACTTGAAGAAAAGTAAAAGAAACATAGCTTTCTCTGTATACAGAAAGTAGGATTTTAAGATCAATACACGCTTGAATTGTAAGACTAAATTATGAATTGTAAGACTAAATATGTAGTATACTTCATCATGTATTATACCAGATCACTGAAAACAAGGTTCAGAGAACATCTTTATAATACCTCCAAGGGACTTCTGACAAATGGTCTTTCGGCACATCTCACTAAGGTGCACGACAAAGATACTAGGAACATTTGCATACAGGCCTTGGAGCATGTTAAAGTGAATAACAGAGGAGGAGACAGAACCATTGCGTTAAGAAAAGCACAAAAAAAACGGATACACCAATTCAGGACCCTTGAGCCAGAGGGTCTTAGCAGGGACATTGACGGGCAATATTCTAGTATATTATAAGAGGGAAAATGTTATATAGAACAAAAAATGCTCTGCATAGAAGTTAGCTGCAGATCATTGCACACTCACACATACAGACCTTGGGTCAAGACAGATGCATGTACGTCAAGTAGTCCTAAGCAAATACTTGAGTTTAACATAAAGGTTTGATCACAAGATATCTGGTGAATTTGATCTCAAGAGCTTTGATTGCCCAAGGTTGCAAGCCAGATGGTACCAAAGATGGATGGAGATACTGCCTGCAGGTACGACCAAGGATCAGAGGGAACTCCGGATACAGATCATACAGGAGGTACAAGAGAAGTGGAGAAGGGTAAGTAATGGCCCTGTCTCAGCTCCTATAGAGGGGAAATGTTTTTCCCCAGTAGAGACAGAGAATGTTCTGGTGACTGGAAAGGACTGTAGAGGAATGGGCTTTCTAAAAAAAATGGATGGTTTTCCTGGGACTATGGCCAGGTCACAAGCTAATATAATGGCTGGAAGAATTAGTATGTGAGAAGGTCGCCCTGGAAGAGCAATATGCTTATTGGGTGGGACCTGTTGGGATACCTCATCATTTTTCATTGGGGCTGGAAGAGGCACTTTGGGACATAGTACATGGGGATCCGGACTGTGGCTTGGGGACAGAGAAAAGACAGCTGTGTCTGTTTGGCAAACGCTGTCACATGTTGGGACTGGAGACAGGCTCTCAGACAGCTAACCTACTTTGGCCTTTGATCCAGCAGGAGCTACAGCTGGAGGTGGATTATATAGACTTGCTGGATGAAGCATCCCTGGATGGGTTTTGGCCACCCAGCTGGGAGGGCTCATGCCAGTCAGGCACGGAACGAAACCACCTAACAGGTACTACAGAGAAGCTAAATATTGCCAAGGCTGGGTCAGAAAATAAAGGTATGGACTGTGTTGGGAGAATTTTGATATCCATGATTCTCAAAATAACAAGGATGCCTTCATCCATGGGGTTGGCTGGGAAGAGGAAGATCTGGTACCTACCTTTAGGGAGCTGAGTCTCACCCAGGTAGAAGCATGGGGACAGGGCTAAACCACAGCAGTGCCAGGCCCAGGGGAAGAACTGGGGAAAAGCTACTCTGCTCCTAGAGTAAGAGAAGAACCTAATGAGCACTGGGCCCTACCAATTGACTGTGAAAATAGTGGAGCGGTTCCTTGGATGACCATTGTCCAGGAGCCAGCCACAGACCCTGGAGCAGAAACAGAAAATATCCCCGCTTTTCAGCCTGAACAAGAGGCAGTAGCAGCTGCTTATCAAGGGCTGCCTGTAACTACACACCAGGCAGTCTCAGAAGGAGAGAGTCAGGAGGTTTCACCAGAGACCAAAGAGCCAAAGATTGTGGTTTGTCTCCTGGTCTCCCTACATTGACTCCCCTGCAGCTGCCCAAAGACACGGGTTGTGTACCTGTAAGCCTGGAAAGAAGGGGCCACTAGCCAAGGTTGATAGGAAAGAGGTTGGCTACTGATCCACAACAGCTTGTGTCAGAACTGCCCATTAATCCAGCATGGATGACACAAGAGAATGTCACTAGCCCATGTTGCAACTCCAGCATCCCAGTTTATTCAGGAGAAAGCTCAGGCCTGACAAAGGGAACCTTGTACTCTTCAATTTTACCCATAGGGCTAAGAGCTGATCCAGAATCAGCAGGACAAGAGGTTTCCCTAGCGTGGAAGGATAGGGCTTTGCTGCGTAAGGATCCTCCCAAGTTTATGCTGGACTTACTAGCTGGGATGTACTGTTTCCCCTGGACTACCTGAAGGGTCCTCCATGGCAGTTGTCTTATAAATCTCTCCAGGGGGTTGGGAAAGTCACTAGGCCACTGGGAGGGAGCGACTATTCGCCCTGGTCAGGGGGAGGCAGGGTACCCAGAGAGCCACTGAGGCTATCGCATGGATGGACTTTCCAGACGGGAGGACAAGTAAAAGCAGTATAGCTAGAGAATTATCCGTCAGGATGATCCTCTGTGCTATACTAGAAAGGAAGTGGAGAAGTTGTCATGATTTAATTGTTTAAGGACTCATATTGTCAGTAATTTATGAATATGTCCAAGGGAGCATAACTTTGTTACATTGGGATTATGTGGTATTGTGTGGTTATATGTTGCCTGTACATGGTTATTATGTATCCTAGCTATAATATATTATAAGAGGGAAAATGTTATACTGTATAGAACATATGTGGAATTGGTAGAAATGCTCTGCATAGAAGTTAGCTCCAGACCATTGCACACTCACACATACAGACCTTGGGTCAAGACAGATGCATGTACTTTAAGTATTCCTAAGCACACACTTGAGTTTAACATAAATGTTTGTTCAGTAGCCCAAGGTTGCAAGCCAGATGGTCTGACATCACACATACACAAATGTACACAAGGGTATGGATTTGGAGAGTATAAATATGTTGTTTTGATCATTCAAGAAAGGTTGAGAGATAGTTTTTACATAAACAAGGTGTGAGACTATTTCTGTGTGGTCTATCCTGACTTCGAGAGTGGTCTTGCCATGGGCCACTAAATATCCTGTATGCAGTATTCTCTGCTTAAAACCTCTTAAGAAGCCATCTTTTGGGGTAGGTTTGAACTAGGTTCATATCAAGCCCCCTTGAAGAAGCAGATCGTGACAACCACTATTATCATTTTGATGTCTCCTAATAGTCTAATGTGATTTTTAAATGTTATTAGTTTGCAGCCCGCCCAATAATAACAAAGCGCTGATATCTGTAACAGTCGTCTGTTACATTATTTTTAATTATCCCCTATGGGGTATGTACACTACCTCGATGAGAAGGGGATTTGCCCTTAGTAGGTACCTACGATTAATATCACATATTATAATTGCCAAACTATGAGACGTAGGCACACTTTGCATGGTGCATAAGACTTAGGAAATGAGCCTGAGCACCGTTAACTCGGATCACTTAGGTGATGAGCGCCAAAGGCGCTCATCAACTGCGAACCTCGCATAGTGCTGCGAGCCATGAAGGCACTAAAACTCGCAGCACTTGTGCGATCAGCATCGAAGACGCTCATTGCCTTCAAGCCTTGCGTAGCAAGGCGAGCCGTTAACTTGCAGCATTTAGGCGATGAGCGCCAAAGGCACTTGGGCAATATTTTTGAATTGATATATATGCACACCTGCTTTTACCTCTATGGAGGAGCATCAGTCTAACAAAATATATAGGGACATTGATGAATACTTTTAAACCCCTTTATCAAGAGGAAAGTGATTATAATTAATTTGTATACATACATATAGTTTCTTAAATCCCCCACACAATAAAGGTCAGCATACTGAGCCCAACCTAGGATTCAGAGGTCAAGTAATAGGGGAGCAGAATACAAATGAATTCCCTTTTCACAGCCTCTAATCTACAGCTAGTACAATAGGGGAGCCATATATGTGCCACAATGTAGAGAACCTACATATTTCCAGTTGGAATTTGTGTATTCACTAGTAACTCATATCCCTGTGGATATAGGTCATATAGACCACTAGTAAGGATTTGGATATTCCATTTGAACCTTTTAAATCATGTGAATTGGTACGAACGTGGATTTTAATCATGTGTTATATGTAGGAGTACGCTACTCCTCTATTAGCATCAGATATTTGGTACACAAATTATTTGAGTAGGAACATGTAATAACTATGTTATTTTATTATATTATAACTTTTTATTTTAAGTGATTGTATTATACATTAAACATATGATTATTGTAATGTTTTTTTACATTGTAACACTGTGGAGAGAATGGAAATGTATATACAGTGCCTTGCAAAAGTATTCACCCCCTTGACTTTTTACCTATTTTGTTACGTTACAGGCTCAAGTTCAATGTTTTGTTAATCTGAATTTTATGTGATGGATCAGAACACAATAGTCTAAGTTGGTTTAGTGAAATGAGAAAAATATACTCATAAAACGATTTTTTTAAATATAAAAAATTGGCATGTGTGTATGTATTCAAGCCCATAAAAAGCTCTGGTGCAAAAAATTACCTTCAGAAGTCACATAATTAGTGAAATAATGTCCACCTCTGTGCAATCTAAGTGTCACATGATCTGTCATTACATATACACACCGTTTTTGAAAGGGCCCAGAGGCTGCAACACCTAAGCAAGAGGCATCACTAACCAAACACTGCCACGAAGACCAAGGAACTCTCCAAACAAGTAAGGGACAATATTGTTGAGAAGTACAAGTCAGGGTTAGGTTATACAAAAATATCCAAATCTTTGATGATCCCCAGGAGCACCATCAAATCTATTATAACCAAATGGAAAGAACATGGCACAACAGCAAACCTGCAAAGAGACGGCCGCCCACCAAAACTCATGGACCGGGCAAGGAAGGCATTAATCAGAGGGGCAGCACAGAGACCTAAGGTAACCCTGGAGGATCTGCAGAGTTCCACAGCAGAGACTGGAGTATATGTACATAAGACGACAATAAGCCTTACACTCCATAGAGTTTTTATGGAAGTTTTTATGGCTTTATGGAAGAGTGGCCATTACTTCATCAAAAAACAAAAGTTTTGCGAAAAGGCATGTTGGAGACTCCCAAAATGTATGGAGGAAGGTGCTCTGGTCTGATGAGACTAAAATTTAAAAACTTTTCAGCCATGAAAGAAAACGCTATGTCCTGCACAAACCCAACACAGCACATCACCCAAAGAACACCATCCCCACAGTGAAACATGGTGATGGCAGCATCATGCTGTGGTGATGTTTTTCAGCAGCTGGGACTGGAAAACTGGTCAGAGTTGAGGGAAAGATGGATGGTGCTAAATACAGGGATTTTCTTGAGCAAAACCTGTACCTGTACCCACGGGGGTTCACCTTGCAGCAGGACAATGACCCCAAACACAGCGCTAAAGCAACACTTGAGTGGTTTAAGGGGAAACATGTAAATGTGTTGGAATGGCCTAGTCAAAGCCCAGACCTCAATCCAATATAAAAACTTGAAGGAGCTGGAGCAGTTTTGCAAGAAGGAATGGGCAAAAATCCAGTGGTAAGATGTGGCAAGAGACTTATCCAAAGTGACTTGGAGCTGTGATTGCCGCAAAAGGTGGCTCTACAAAGTATTGACTTTAGGGGGATGAATAGTTATGCACATTGACTTTTTCTGTTATTTTGTCCTATTTGTTTGATTCACAATAAAAAAAAATAAAAAAAAACTTCAAAGTGGTGGTAAGTTCTGTAAATTAAATGATGCAATTCCTCAAACAATCCATGTTAATTCCAGGTTGTGAGGCAACAAAACGCGAAAAATGTCAAGGCAAGTGAATACTTTTGCAAGGCACTGTAGATGGTTCCAATGGTTGTTTTCTACATAGGGATACATATCACTGACAAAGCTGTAAGAGAAAATAGCGAACGAGTTTGATCACTATATAGGTATCACCTATGCTTTTCTCCAGTCATCTGGTAGAGACCCTGTATTAAGGGAATCTTGAAAAACTAGATATAATGGTTTGGCTATTACAGACCCCTTGGATGTATTCCATCAGGACCTGGAGCTTTATTAACATTTTTTTTTTCCAACCTCTTTTTGATTTCTCCCTGCGTTAACCAAATACCGTATATAGTGATGGTAGTGGTACCTTCCATATATATACAGAAGAAAAGAACCTATTTAGCTCATCTGCCTTTTCCTGGTCACAAATTGTCAGACTGCCCGTTTCACATTGTAATGCTCCCATAGCTTACTTCCTGGCCTTCTTCCCATTTATATACTTAAAAAGTATTTTAGGGTTGGTCTTACTCTTCTTTACGACTAATTTTTCATTTTCTATTTTAGCCAGTCTAATAGCTCTTTTGCAAGCCTTAGTGATTTCCTTGTACTCACGTAAAGCAGTCTCTGCCCCCTCTTGTTCGTATCATTTAAATGCCTGTTTTTTTACTTCGTATCTTGATCTTTAATCATTGTTAAGCCACGTTGCATGTAATTTACTCCTTTTACTTTTATTCCCACCTGGTATATGTCGATGTGTATGTATATTTAGTACAGATTTAAATGTTGTCCATTTATTTCAGTATTTTTACCTGCCAGTTCTCTGTCCCAGTCTATACTTTGTATTGCTGCCTTTAGACCGTTAAATCTGCCTTTTTAAAATTCAGAGTTTGTGTTGGCCACTTACAGTTTCAACATTTCAACACTTACAGTTTCAACATTTGATAACATATCAATATTATTGGTGATGACTAGATCCAAGATGGCCTCATTTCTAGTAGGCTCTTGTATAACCTGGGCCAGATAATGATCCTTCTAGACCTATTTAACACCAACTGGGCCTATTTAACCCCTTCTAGACTTATCTAACCCTATCTGGAACTAATAACCCTAACTGGGCCTTTCTAACCCTAACTGGGCCTCTTCAACCCTAACTGGGCCTATCTAACTCTAACTGGGCCTATTTAACCCTAACTGGACCTAATAACCCTAACTGGGCCTATTTAACCCCTAATTGGACATAATAACCCTAACTGGGCCTATTTAACCCTAACTGGACCTAATAACATTAACTGGGCCTTTTTAACCCTTAACTGGCCCTATTTAACTCTAACTCTGGGCCTATGTAACCATAACTGGGCCTATTTAACCCTATCTGGACCTAATAACATTAACTAGGCCTATTTAACCCCATCTAAGCCTATTTAACCCCATTACTTATGGGGATCTATAAAGACCCCCATAAGCCTCCATCTAACCCCAACTAACCCATAACTAAAATTTGGGTGATAAACTAGGACGTGAATAAATGTGAAAATGGTAAAAGTGTGAAAAGAAATAACATAAAGAAAACTATTTTAAAAAAAAAAAAAAACTATGTTACCAAACTAATAAAAGGACATTACAACCCCCATTACATAAAAAAACAACATTACAACCCCCCCCAATACAAAAAATAAAAAAAGAACATTACAACCCCCACTACAAAAAATAAAAAAGACCATCACAAACCCCCCCACTACAAAAAATAAATAAATTACACACCTGCAAAGAAAAGACATACACATATTTACATAACATTACAGTACATCAATAAATACATTACAAATATACCCCTAACTAAAACTGTACTGTTTAATAAATAGGGGCTATGTTTAATAGATATCCTTTAATGTATTGTAGATAGGGGGTGATGTTTAATAGATAGTGGGTAATGTTTATTAGATAGGGGTTATGGTTAATAGATAGGGTTTAATGCATTGTAGATAGAGGTGATGTTTAATAGATAGGGGTAATGTTTAATAGACAGGGGTAATGTACTGTAGTTAGGGTTTAATGTATTGCAGTTAGGGGTTAAAGTTTGGTATATAGGGGATGATGTTTCATTGATAGGGGATAATGTTTTATATATGGGTAATGTATTGTAGTTTGGGGTTAATAGTATTATAGCTAGGGGTATATTTGTAAAACTGCTGTATACATAATTTTAGTGATAAATAAAAGTCTCTATCACATAAATAGTTGTGGATCTGCGTGGTCGTTCGTAACACTTAATATGTTGGTCACACTCGCGAAGCCAAGGCAGTAACTTTTACACCAAGTGTTGAGGAAATAAGGCAACGTGAAACAACTGATCCAAATAAAAAGATTATTATTGTACAATGAAGCAGAATTACAAAACAGAGTGTAATTCAACTAGCGCACACCACAATGAGATAAAACAGGGTTTTTATACTTTTTTGAAGATGTCCCAGTGACGTGGTTCAACCAATCCAAGTCTTCTGCACGTTCTGCAACCCTGAGTTTCCTTATCTTGAACTTGCAGCAATTGAGTGGCCGAGACAGCAATTGACAGTAAACTATTGTGCATGCAGCAGATGAACAAGCAGAAACACATTTTGTTTGATATGGCTTTTAAAACATTAATTTGATATTAAGCACAGTACAAGACATGGGCAGGTAATATTTAATTTAACATTCTCACCCTTTTGATAATTTATTATTACACATATTTATTACCTTGTGTTTCTTATTTAAATAACTAACAGCCGACCTAACTGGAAGTGACCCCCTAGACAGCCCGTACTTCACGAACTACACACATACACCCTTATTAAATTGTGATTTAGCAAATTTAAAAGGGCTCTATTTAAGCACATAGCATCATTTTTAACAGAAGTTTTTAGTTAGGGAATTCCTTGCTTTTGAAAAGAAGTTCACTAACTAAAAACTTCTGTAAAAGAATATGCTATGTGCTTAAATAGAGCCCTTTTCAATTTGCCGAATCACAATTTAATAAGGCTGATAAGCTGCAAAGATAGTGGGATCCATTCCAGGCTGCCTAGCTGATGACCATTTCCTCTAAGCATTCACATATCTTTATTGGTAACACGCAAGCACAAGCATACAATCTCTATCTGAATGGATAACAACAGCAGATGTCCACATGGCTCACAAAAATGGCAAGGAGAGGCAGGCAGTCAAGCTATGCTACCAGATGGTCATCTCTTTGGCTGTTGTATCATATCCTTAGGCAATGAGAGTATCCGCCTTTTTACTGCAACGAGAAACACAAATTACTAACAATTTCCGGGCAATTAAGCACATTAAAATCAATCTTATCACCACCAATATGGGTTTTAAGAAATTTTAAAGCATATTGTTAATCCAGACGCCAATAGATCTCATCCAGGATAAGGGGTTCCATCCTTTTTTAGATATATCTCTAGCTTGTTGTTGCAACTGTTTTACTTTGCTCATGTGTGCCTCTATAGGGTCATCGGAGTCCTCAACCCAGGTACAGCATTCTGAGCCTGTGATAGCACAAGTTCCCCTTTCTTTAGGTAACAGATAATAAAGAGACATTCTGTTCTGTAGGGCAACTTTCCTGACTAGAGCTAACTCTCCATTTAGGGCATGGATAGAACTTGTAGTTTTATAATAATCCCATCTATGATACTAGCATATTTATTTATCTTATTTGATAATTCAACTCCCCAACCTGTCCAAGAGGGGAACCACATCCAGGCTTTATCTGCCGATGAGAATAGTTCTCTTTTTTACATAGTTCCCCCTTTGTATATTTTAAACAATTATATATGTAAGCATGGTCTAATAGCTGGTACAACTCTTCCTATGGTACAGTTACCCCATGCTCCCATGAGAAGCCATGAGAAGGCCTTATTGCCACAAATGTATTAGAGTCCTTGTCTCAAGACCCTGTGAATTATCTTACCATGATTTCCCAGCCACTTTTGAAACCATACCATATTGTGTTGCACATGACTTTGACAGCTCCACTCTTCTTAATCTGTTCCTTCAGGGCAAGAACACCTGGGGGCACACCAAGCTTTCAATGTTGGGCAAAAACATAAGCTGTTACAACCCGCATATACCATATCACATGGTGTATCATTAGGTTCAATGTTAAATGTTAATGTAGCATTTCTACAATCTGTTTCCCTCACATGTACCTTCGGTAAACTGGCAAAGTGACCTTTTATTTTTGCTATGTGATTTCACGTACATGGGCCCCAGACACATTGTAGGTGGAGAGAAATTATACCAGCAATTTCCAAATATGTCCCTTGATCTGAGAGAGCATTATGAGTAGAGTGATCTACATTTATTTGAACCTCATAACTAAAATCTGTTAAATAATTCATTGATATTGGTACAGCAATTAAAGAGATTCCTTTATGATTATTGTTTTTAGGGTTTTTAGAGTTACCCGCTTGGGTCGCAGTTGAGACACGCAGGACTTGGGCGCTAATTGCACTGCGAGCCTCGTGAAGCGAGGACAACAGTTCAGGCACACGGGACTTAGGCTCATTGCACTGCAAGCCTCACAAAGTGAGGCGAGCAGTTTAAGCACGCAGTTCGTGCAAACGTGTTACTAGAAAACACATAAAAACCACCAGAACAATTATAAAAAAATAATATCACACTCAGCACAGTGGGAGAGCTATGAAGCCTGGGAGTGAAGTTGCAAACTAATTGGAGCCATATTTGCCATTTTCCTCCGAGTGAAAATCGGCTAAGTGAGGGAAAAAACGTAAAAATTCTGAAACAGGGTGAAAACGAGGCTCAGCAACGCAAACAGTAACACTTACACTAACAACACCAGGCACTTGGGACTTTGAAAATAAAACCAAGGAGGAACAAAAGCCTCACATTGTATGCCAATCAGCATTGCCAGCCTTACAATTTTATTCCCGTCATTTTTGACGGACAATTTCCTAGTATGTATATATATATATAAAATATGCATGTTGACTGAACTGATATTTTTTGACACATGGAGAAGCAAATCGATATTTATTAACTAATAAAAAGAAATTCAACACAATAGGTTTAAAATGTAATAGGGGAAAAGCTAAAGTATTATAGTAAAGACAGCTTATGTGTACAGTTCAAGCATAATCAATAGCAGAAAGTGTCATCATAACCAAAACATGTTGTTAAATAAATAGAAGCATATTAAGGGGAATCAAACATAGAAAAGACCTATAGCCCTATTAAATTCCCCTAATGTGTAAAACCGTAGCCAGTAATGTAGCCCGCAAGACTTGCGGCTATTAAATTGGCCCGGTAAAGCAACCCGCTAATGATCAGCAGGTTATGAGCGTAAAAAGCCTACGGGACGTGGAACGTGGAATCCTTGTAGCCCGTAACCGCTTTGTTCTAATTTCGCTATTGAATTGCAACAAATGAATTGGCGTTCAAGCCCGTAACCCACAAATGGAGCCAAAAAGCCAACGGGTACTAGAGAGGACCTACAAGGGGGGTAAAGTCCAATCCATAGCACTGTAAATGCAAATATGCACACACTACTGTACATATAATAAAAGGGAAAGTGATGTTAGGTATTAGAATTAATAGCACAACATTCTCAAGCTCGCAAATCGACCCGAAAAATACTTTATTTTCTATGTGTAATTTCCGTGTTATATCGATCCGACAATCAATGTGTTATTACATAAAATGGAACTCGCATGGACTAGAATATAATATTTACGGCTTGATCAATATTGCATTATTTGTGGAATGTGGATCCCATCGTAACTCGTAATTGAACCCTGTAGGACTTTGAAATCCAACCTCCATTTTTCAGGGACGTAATGATGACCATCTCTGTTGCCATTGGCTCCATCTAAACCTGTAACTACGGGTTTCACTAATTCATCATGTAATTCATCATGAGTCTCAAGCCTGTAACTCGCACCCTGTTCAAATTTAATAGCTCTGTACTTCCGCCAAATTTCAATCCCGCAGACGTTGCTGGTCTCACGTTGCCCTTCCGGGCTTGGAATTTAATGTGGCTACTAAGCTAATATATTCAAAGTGATATATTCAATTCTAATTCTACTTTATAGTTGATGACGTTAGTTGTTAAGAGCAGTTTAAAGGTCAAGTGTTCTTAGGTGTTCATATTTTAATTAAGATTTTAAAATAAACTAATAAAGTTAAGTTTTAATGTGAGCATACCAACTTTGTTGGTCAAATATTTTAACTGTAAAAGGCTGTTCTTTGCCATTTGTGTCAATATTTTTACACCCTTGGTTGGCTTTTGATAAAAAGGTTGCATATTCAAGCTCCACCAAAAGTGCCAGAAACAAGGGCACAAATCCAGTGGAGAATAATAGCTTGTCACTATATATATATAAAATGATCCTTATGATTCTTGTTGTACAATAAACGTCTCAGCTGAGCTTTATAACTTTTAAACAAGGTGTCTTTAATCATTACAATAGTTGTGCCATTTTAATCCCAGTAAAATTACTTATACAAGTCATGAATAACCCCAAGAGAATCAGTCAAAAGGCAGTTCTGACTCTGAAACTAGAGGTTTAAGGGGCTCTGTTACTCCAACAGGAAAATGATTTCATTTTAAAGAGCATTAAAAGTTGTCTTTACATTGTAGTAGCAGTTTTACTCTACAGTAAATCATTCCTGAAATATTTACATTTGTTTTGCAGCTCAGTATGCTAACGTGTGGCTTAGAGTGCTTGATATTGGTGGTAGAATGGTCTAACTGCCAAATAACATTGCAGGTCTTTATTTTAGCTACTGCAGAGACAGACAAGCAAACTGTAATTCTAATTTGCACATCAAAGCAGCTTTATAATATGTGTGAACTGTTCATTTGTGTATAAATATATCAAAAACAACTTGGAATTTACCAGGCTTACTTCACTTTAGAAAAAAATAGATAATACAACATGAAGCTAGTTTTTCGTGCTCTTTAAGAATAATCTAAAAGCAACAACATGATTTTGTCCCTTTAAAACAACATTTTTAACTAATGCAGGATTTATGCAAAAAAAAATTTTTAGTGTTTAAAATCTGCTATTTTAATTACATTTGTATATAATAAACTTTGAATTATACTTATTTAATTATTATTAATAATAATTAATTTGTGCAAGGTTTTTCTCCCAGAAGGTAGTCAAAGCACTCTAATATTACTAATGACAATATCACAAAAAGTAAAATTCTTCTAATGAAAAGTTTGGATTGCTATATCCCACTATGTATATTGAAATCACTTTTTGAAACATTTTCCAGATTATGTAAAATCCCTTCTTACTGTATATATCGGTGCTATATACATTAATGTAATACTTAAAAACTTCTGTAAATAAATTTGCTATGTTGGACATCAGTCCCTCCTCCTCTTTTTTCTTCTACATGTTCATGTGTCTCATGTTGCCTTTACATATATGTTAGATTACTAAAACCCTGGGATGTTTGAGGATGTGATATATTATTATGACAATTTGTGATATTTCTCCCTAGTAGTAACATATCTCACAGCACCTTGTTTATAATAGTAGTGTTAGGATTATGGCATGTAATGTGTCCACATTGTAGAATAAAGTGGGCTCTACTGACATAAACTAATGAACATTATGTGATTTTATGACAGGCCTTGACATACATGATTTATGGCACAATGTTTCCTGTTTCCGTAAATAGACAAATATACTGCTTAATTTTATCTGTGCTATCTCTACATTTTATAATGTGTATTTTATGTGCTCTTGCTGCCCCCCATTGCCAAAATGAGGAAGGAAAATACAAGTTTTTGCCATGCTCCTGTTATATTCTTTTTCACTGTGTCTCTCGCACAGTAATGCACGGCAGAGTCCTCTGTTTTCAGATCCGTCATTCGAAGATTTAGCAGATTTTTACTATTGTCTCTGGAGATTGTGAATCGACCTTTAACTGAATTATCATAGTATGTGCTACCCCCATCAGCATTAATAGCAGACACCCACTGTAATCCTTTCCCAGGAGCCTGTCTAACCCAGTGCATCCAATAGCTACTGAAAGTGAATCCAGAGCCTGTACAAGTCAGTGTGTGAGACCCTCCAGGCTTTATCACCACTGAGTCAGACTGGACAAGTTGGACATCAGACTGAACACCTGAAAGACAAACACAAAGTATAATGACAGTTGCACAGACCTGTCAAATCAGTGAAATAAGTAATTCTAATATAGTATGAATGACCTCTTTATATATTACCTGATAAACATAATATACACAGCACCAGAAATGTCTTCATAACTGGAGAGCTTGGAACTTCTGGGAGTGACCTGAAGCTGCACATGAAAGAAACTTCCTTTACATCATGTGAGAGATGTAAGATACATTTTATACTCATGACATTTGCTTATTTTATTTGCATAATGCACTTATGATAGATATAGAGCTATAAAATGAATTATCTGATCTAGTATAACTATTGTCTGCACACACATAAATATACACTACAGTTCTAATTGCCACTACTCAATGGTCTGCAATAAAATGCTTATGAAACAGCATTACATTACATTGGGGTACATTTATAAAAGTAGGATACGTAGAGTTTAACATGTGGAGAAAAAATCCCAACTTCAGGTTTTCTGTAGAATGTGCCACTCACAAAAGACCCCTCACTTGTCCATTTTAATTTTCTCTAGGAGTGCTACGGTGCATTGCACTGCCTGAACGGCTAGGATAAGTGGGGTTTATAAATGAGAAAAACTATCCCAGCTTCTCATTTTTTCATAAGGCCTATTTACCTAGCATTGCTTTTGCTTTAAATCCAATTAACTTCAGTAAACTCCATGTATGCCTGCGTATTCCTGTTTAACCCTGATTAAGCATAAATGTTGCCTCATCTGATAATTTTTCCCCACTATATCAATCTTTTTATTAAATTAAAATTGATTTTCCTTCTCACACTCACAGATATTACCAATTTTACTATTAGACCCATATCATATTGAGCCATGTGATATGCAGCAATGTACTAGTATGTCTCCATCAGCAAGTGCCTTTTAATGGAGGGCTCTGGTGCAAAATACATTTTTGTATCCTTTTCACTCAGTATGACCTTATTCCCACCATTGGTGCCACTCACAAAAGACCCCGGTGCAAAGCAGTTCCCATCTGCTCATGATCCCCCTCCCTCAGCCACTTGTCCATTTTAATTTTCTTAAGAAGGGCTCCGGTGCATTGCACTGCCTGCATGGCTTTAACTCCACCCCTGTGACCAGCAAAAAAACTTTATTTCCCCTAGACATTTTCCACTGAGCAGGGTCAGAGGACAGTGATGGTCAAAACGCTTGGGTTTCTGCATGTGCAAGTAATGATTTCAAAGCAGTTGACCCCTTTAATTGTGCAATTCGAACCAATGGGAGTATCAGTAGGACACCCAGGGCCCTGACACTAATTTACTATAAAAGATCAACATATCAAAAGTAACCAGTACAGCTAACAAGGAAATAATAAAAAGTATAGTAAATCAATTTAGTCCATACCGAAATCAACCCTTCAATAAAACTTTTTTATTAAATGATGGGGGGATTGCAAAATTGCTCAAAGTACATAGTTACATAGTTACATAGTAATTGTGGTTGAAAAGAGACTTTCAGTCCATCAAGTTCCACCTTCTTTTTCTCCTCTGATCTGCAATATGCAGATTAATTGTTAATTGATCCAGAGGAAGGCAAACAGAAAAAAAAAACAAGTACATCTTACCAGTTGTCTCAAAAGAAAAAAAAAATCCTTCCAGACCCAAGATACTGATGAACTGACTCCCTGGATCAATACTCTCTTTAACTAAACAGGATAACCCTAAATGTCCTTTTTAAGTAAAACAAAAAAATATACAACCCTTTTCTAAAGTTGTCTATTGAATCCACTGTCACCTCCTTCTTTGGTAGAGAATTTCACAGTTTAACCACCCTTACTTGTTAAAAACTATTTTATTTCTTTAAGGTTGTATTTTTTTACTCCTAACCTCAAAGGATTTTCTCTTGTTAGTTTAAAGCCTCTTGACACAAAATGTTCACTTGGCAAAGCTTTATATTGACCCTGGATATATTTATATAAGGTATCATACCCCCCTCTTAGAAACCATTTTTGTAGATAAAATATGTTTAATTTGGTTAGTCTTTCTTCATAATTTAGTCGCTCTCTTCCCCTTATTAGTTTTGTTGCCCTTCTCTGTACTTTTTCCCGGCTCTATAATTTCCTATTTATAAAGTGGTGCCCAAAATTGTACTCCATATTCCAAAGAGGGCTTACTAGGGATTTTAATGGTATACCCTTCTTAATACATGCTAATATTTAATTTGCCTTTGCAGATGCTTCTTGACATTGAGCACTGTTACCTTGGTTGTTTTCAACAAGTACTCCCAAATCCCTTTAAATATCTAATACCCCTAGATTTTGCTCCATTTAAATTATGAATTGCGGGGCTCTTTTTCCCATTTGTAGTTGCATTCTTTAATTTATGCAAATCTCTTTGCAGGTAAAGTTCATTATTTTCTGATCTAATTAGCTTGCACAACTTAGTGTCATCAGCTAAAAAGGTGACAATACTTTTCAGTCCTACTTCGAAGTAATTCATAAATATGTTAAAAAGGAGATGACCTAAGATTGAACCCTGGGGAACCCCACTTACAGCATTAGTCCATTCTGAGTATGTTCCATTTACCACAACCCTTTGCTTCCTGTCTTTTAGCCAGCTCTTGATCAATGAGCAGATATTTATTGCAATTTCTGTATGCCTTAGTTTGCACAAAAGTCTTCCATGTGGCACTCTATCAAAAGCCTTTGCAAAATCCAGAAAGACTACATCTATTGATTTGCTTTGATTCACATTCCTACTAACCTCCTCATAGAAATTAATTAGATTTGTTTGACATGACCTATCCCTCATGAATCCATGTTGACTTCTACTTCTAATTACGTTCTTGTATATTATCCCTTATTAATTAGTGATTTGCTGGAAGTTCGCGTTCGCTGTTCGCGAACCCAAAATTTGATGTTCGTGACATCACTATTATTAATATTTCTAAAAGCTTTCCCACTACAGAAGTGAGGTTTAAAGGACTATAATTCCTTGTATTTGCTCTTGCACCCTTTTTAAATTCAGGTATCACATCTGCTTTTTTCCAGTCATCTGGTAGTGACCATGTGGTGAATGAGTCTTGAAAAATCACATATTATAGATATATTTAATATAATATATATATATATATATATATATATAATTGCGAGTTGTCACACAATGTTAAATATTGCATGACTGACAATTCGCACATACCAAAACTTGCAAAAGTTGTGAGTTGTGCATGTGCATTGCGCAGGGGCTACCCATGCGCATTGCAGGTGGGTAGGCTAGCGCAGATGGCAGGGCAAAGAGTCACAGGAGGGAGAGGAAGGGGGGAGAGGCACAGGCTGGAGAGAAGGGAGGGGATACACAGAAGAGAGGGCGAGGGGGGAAGAGACACAGGGGAGGGAGGATGGGGAAGAGACACAGGGGAGGGAGGAAGGGGAAAAGACACAGAGGAGGGAGGAGGAAGAACCACAGGGAAGGGAGATGAGGTCAGAGACACAGGGGAGGGAGAGGGGGGAAGAGACCCATGGGAGGGAGATGGGGGTAAGAAACACATGAGAGGGAGGGGGGGAGAGACAGAGGAGGGGAAGACACAGGGGAGGTATAGGAGGAGGATGAGAGAAAAGGGAGGGAGAGGGAAGAAAAGAGATACATGGGATTGAGAAGAGGGAGAGGCACAGGGGAAGGAGAGGAGGGAGAGAAAAAGGTGAGGGAGATGGGAGAAGAGACACAGGGGAGGGAGAAGGGGGAAAGAGACACAGGGGAGGGAGAGGGGGAAAAGAGACACAGGGGAGAGAGAGGAAGTAGAGGGGGAGGCTTGCATATATGTATGATAATGGGGCAAAATATCAAATAGTAGGTCTTATTTAACGCAAATGACAATTAAATGCTTATTGAGAGCATATGGCAATGAAATGGTGTTACCTTGATATAAGCAAAGTCACAATTTACTAGATATAGACCGACTTCTGATACAAAAGTGCCAAATCTGTGTATGTAGGCTTGGTGAAGCCCTGTAATAATGGAAAAGACCAACTTGGTTTAGTAGATGTATGGCGAAATCTGCAAAGGGAGGCTTGTGCTAGCCAAGGCATGAGGAGACTTTGAGAGGCTTCCTCCAGGTTGTGGAGCCAAAATGAAAATGAAGCTGCCTGGAGAAGGCACCTGGAAGTGCATGTTTAAATTGAGCTAAGCCCCACCCACAGAAAGAGGCGGGTCAGTGGAAGGACCAGAGCACAAATATACAAATATGGCAGGAGGCTATTGCAATTGGAGGAAATTAGCCCTGCGACTATGAGTGGGTGAAAAGTAAAGAGTTTATCTATTAAGACAGGGAGAAGCTCATGGCTTTTTCTGTCTGTCGATCTCTGGCATAAACTTCCGCCTTCTTATATTTTCCCTGTGATATTCCTCTAAATCTTTACTACAAAATCTTGCTAGAAGACCAAAAGGGATTACTTCTAACCAACTTAAGGAGCAGTCCTATTCAGAAGGGAATCTTCATGTAAAATTCTGGGTATAGCTGCAAGTTTTATTATTTAGTATTACATCTTATAATAGAATTTAAATAGTCGAGATACAATTAATAGGGTGGGTACAACCTGAAATAAGGTGACTCTGAAATAATCAGAAACATCCTTTCTAAACACTGGCATCTCCTCACAAGTGATAAAGATCTTAAAGACACCCTCACTTCCAAAGCAAGTATCACTTACAGAAGAGGAAAGAACATTAAGGATATGCTTGTACATAGTGTATATACAGACAAGATATCTGAACCTAAAACTTGGCTCCAACCACTGAAGGGAATGTATAAGTGTGGGAACTGTAAATTTTGCAAATTTGTGAGACCATGCAAACATTATATACATCCGACAAATGGTGCTATTTTTGATATTGATAATTTTTTCAACTGTAAATCATCAGGAGTTATATACATAGCTACTTGTTTATGTAACAAGATCTATGTAGGGAAAACCTGCAGGGAATTCCGTTGAAGATTGGGGGAACATATATATTCTATCAAAAACGAATATGACACTCCAATAGCAAGACATGTGAAATACTGTCACAACAACAATCCGGAAGTACTAAAATTTTGTATTATTGATTCTGTGAAAACTGGACCTAGAAGGGGTGATTTTCAAAATAAATTACTACAGCGTGAATCACAATGGATTTATAAATTAAGAGCACAGGTACCTGATGGCCTGAATGAAGGCTTTTCCTATACGGCCTTCATATAGTCTTGTGTAATTTTATCTTACATAAGTTGTCTATACAGGCCTTTTTCTGGGCCCTAGATTTGGACCCTCTAATTATATGAGAAATACCACCAAGTAATTCCTGAATCAGGATCATGATATATGCACTTTAATTTTACTTCATATATGTCTCATCTTTGCATAAAATATTTTTTGCTTTATCTATAATCTTTTTCAGGTAGATGTGGCCCACTCATGTGTCACATCTTACCTGAAATAGAATTATTCTTTTCACTTTTGGTCTCACGTGACCATCATTTTATTTTAATGGTTAACACCACTCACCCTCACATTCTGAGTTATAATATATATGGCCATACTAGAATTTTCTTGCCATTTATTCATTCATGCACTTAGTCACTTTTCACTATGGTCTCATTAATATGTCAATTTTGACCTAATTATGGTTTACATACAGGGTCTTTATACCCTGGCTATTTTATGCCCTTATACAGGGTTTTTAATTCATCTAGTTATCTTCATGCACAATATGCACTTTTTCTCTTTGCACATCATGATATACTTGTATATATTCTCTTTTCAGTATCCTGTATCCAGATACACACCTATTCATTAAGGTTCCCCCTTTTCACTGATGTTGCTCCATCTACTATGCTAATAATATATATGGACCTTTTCTTTCTTTGTTCAGTCCTATCCTGCCATACATACTTTCACACTTTCACTCATAGGGTTAATTTAGGTGTAGCAATCAGGTAGTCCAGGTTACCATGGCTACCATATGCTTTAAATAGCTTCCTGCCCCTACACACGCCTTAATCCTTTGAAAAAGACGTTGAACACGTAGAAACATGTTAGGACGTAGGCTAGCGTAACGTGGCGTTATTACGCACGACGCAACTAGGCAGCGCGAATCTCCCCAGCACAGGAAGACGCTGTTACACTATATGCGAGTATACAGAGAGTGAGCTTGTTTAGAATGGCCCAAATTATGCTTACACCACCAAAATAGTTGTGGTGTTATACTCTAACAAGAGGTAATGCAATATCTGGACATTTAAGAGCCATATCGTTTGAATGGTTGAATTATACCTATATCATTCAAATAATAGGGGCATTGTACCCTAATAAGAGGCAATGAAGTACCTGGTGATCTAAGAGCCAAACTGAGGATTTTTTGTATGCAAATAAATCTGTTGTTTAGAAGCATACTACCAAGCTACCTATATCTTCCTTATGTTGTTATACTAGGTTTCACAGCCGTTACTGGGGAGAGATATATAGTTATAGCACAAGGTAATTTAGGAAGGTTTGGTCCACTAATGATTTACACCTTTTGTTGCATAGTACTACAAGCCTATACATAGACACTCTCTGTGTCTCATTTATAATACTGCTCAAACCCCACTTAATGAGTGACAGTTGTCCAGTGGTCATTAGGTTTGCAGTTTTTCTGTTCAAAGGTATTTGTACAGTTTTTATTCTTTCCCTTTTTAAAGTTTTAATCGTCGTTTTTTTCAACCAATAAAGTTTACATTTTACTGTTGCCCACCTTTTTTTGTTATATAAAATACTTTATGGCATAATCCAATACATATATACAAATTCTATTTCGCTACATTAAATCAAAGTATTTTTTTTACTTCTGCATATTTCTATATTCTAGTTGCTATGTACCGTATTTTTCGCCCTATAAGACGCACCGGCAGATAAGACGCACCTAGTTTTTAGAGGAGGAAAACAAGAAAAAAAATCTGAATCAAACACAAATACACTTTACACACAGATACACACCTACATTACACACAAATATATATATATACTAGCGACTTGCCCGTCAAAAAATGACGGCAATGTGATGTATATGTTTGTCAAGTTGTTTAGTTATGAACATATATTTTTGACACTTGTAAGTATTTTAATATGAACGTGTATTTTTGTAAAATGTTGATGTAATGGTTTTTTAAAATGTAATTTGTATCTGAAGAATTGTTAACTTTAATATACATTGAATGAATAGGAAAGCAAAAAGTAAAAAGCCTTCTTGAAACGTTGCGAATTTTAACATGAAGTTTAAAATATATGTAAGCAATAACCTTCAAAGTATATATTTTGAAACTTTAACTTTATTTTTTATGTAAGTTTAGAAGTTGACAAAACATTTGTATAATTTTGAACAATACAAACAGTAACATAGTGAATACATTTTGTAACCTAATTTTTTATTAAAAGTATTAACATTTGAATGTAAAAACAATTGACCTTTAAATTAATCAGTATTAACATGCAATTTCTATCACAATAATTGTTAACTTGAATATACATTGAATGTAGAGGAAGGCATACAGTAAAACTCTGCTTAAAACGTACGTAATTAAAGTAATTCATTACTGAGCACATAAACTGGCGATAAACATTAATGTAGTTAGTAATCTTAAGATAACAGACAATATTTACATTGTGACTTAAAAGGTGCTTGACCTGTTAACATCCACTTTGTAATCTGTTGAATGCAATAACTTGCAAATATATTTTTTAAACTTGTAACATTAGAAACATTAACATAGTGACTTAACATTTGAACATAATTTTTACTAACAATGCAAGGCAAGTATTTTGTGAGGCGAATCATTCCTAAACAGTACTTTCATTAATTATGACTGAATTAAACAACTAATTGTTATGTATTTTGCAATGGTTTTAAAAAATGTTTGCATCTTGAATTTGTATCCTGCAAAGTTATAGTACTTCATAGTAGACAATGTTTTTAGTAAAAATACGTCCATCTTCTAATAAATCACCTTGACTTTCATTGTTTTCAATGTAAACTTTAATAGCCTGTGGATTTTTGCACCGTGACAACGCAACGTACAATTGACCATGTTCAAAAACTGGTTCTTCCAAGTAAATACCCACAGATTTGAAAGTTTGACCTTGTGATTTATTAATGGTCATGGCAAATGCCATAATAATGGGAAATTGTCTTCTTTGAAGTATAAAAGGGAGACTACTTTCACTTGGTGCTAAATCTATTCTTGGTATGAAAACTCTCTCTCCTTTATGGGTCCCAGTTAAAATTTCAGCATCTATAAAATGGTCCTTTAATTGTTGAACAATTAATCTTGTGCCATTGCATAGGCCTTTTTTGGGGTTCATATTTCGCAGTAACATGATAATTGCACCTTTCTTTAGCTGCAAAATATGTGGTGGCATTCCAGAAGGAGTTAAAGAGTTAATGAATTCAGTAGAAAAGTTTGCCTGACTTTCATTGTCATCAGCAAGTACAGAATCAGCACTGTGATAATTTCTTTTTGGTGCATTAATTTTTTTTAAGATTTCATTATTGAGTATTAATGCATCTTTATTTTTACACGTCAGTATAACTTGGTTGGCAAGCTCAGAATATTCTTCGTTATTTATGCTCCCTTCAAATATAGCCGATATAATATCTTGTTGACAAATCATATGAGGTGGGATCTCTACAGTGTCGTCAGGTAAATGTAGTATTTTTTCTGTTCTGCCTTCTCCAATTTTAATAAGCCAATCATTGAAATCAGTTTGGCCTTCTGATCTCATATTTTGTTGAAGTTGAAGATGGGTAAAATGTTTCCATACTGTACTTGACTTTATACATGTTTCAATAATGTCTGTTCGATTTCCATGTACAACGACAGGTAATGTTTGTCTAAAATCGCCACCCAACAAAATTACCTTTCCACCAAATGGAAAAATATTATCCATGACTTCACGAAGCAAACGGTCAATACATTGGAGGGCATAGCATGACATCATTGTGGCCTCATCTATTATAATTAATTTACATTTCTTCAATTTCTTTGCTTGTAAGGATGTCATGCGAATATCTGACACAGAATTTTCTAAAATAGGCACTGGCAGTTTAAATCCACTATGAACAGTTCTTCCACCTTCTAATAAAAGTGCAGCAATTCCAGTAGTGGCAAACGCCATTGCTATTTTTCCTTGGGCTCGTACTGAACTCATTAATAAATTGTACAAATATGTTTTTCCTGATCCGCCAGGTCCATCAAGATAGAAATAACGCTCTGTCACCATGTCATCATCTATAGCATTTTTAATGGCATGAAATGCTTGCAATTGTAGTGTATTTAAAGTTGCAAGTCTTTCTTCTGTTCTTTCTGCTTGTAGTTGAATGTCATAGTCTTCAAAGTTAATGTCATCTATAAGACCTGGATCAGGCAAATTAAAACTTGCACAACTTAATCCATGAGTTAAAAAGACTTCTTGGATTTCCATTAACGCTTTTAAGTGTGCAATGGGTTCATTGTATCGTCGCATAAAGTCTTCAGCCATATTACTTTTAAAAGTCTCCCACAAAGCTAATGCATTTGGAGCATTTGAGAAGATACAAATAAAAGCAAATTGTTCTCTCATCTGTCGTGGCATTTGACATTGTGCTGCTTCTTCTAAACATCTTTCCCACTCTGTATCATCAGCGAGTAAGTTTCTATGTCTTGCAGCTAAATGGAAGGATTCATATACAATGTCATTAACAGTTCTTAAGTGTTCAAAACTTTGTGCTCCAGGAACATTTAAAAGTAATATCCGTAAGCAAAAACGTTCCACATCTCTTGGACTGACTGTGTAAATTCTTGGAATAATTTTATTGCCTCTGGTTTTTCTTGGTCTCCATAGTCCATTCACAAAAACATAGTGATATGGAATTTCAATATATAAGTATTGTGTTGCTTCAGCATCAGTGGAATTTAATGCAAACCATGCAGTTAGTGTAGTGTGACGATCTTCACTTTGGGCCAATGCATTCATTTCATTTCCAGCATGGAAATAGACTAAATGTCGTTGTGGCAAATGTACTGTTAACCTATATACTGCATGTGATCTATCATGCATTTCAAATTTTAAAAGCCGCCACATAGCTTCTGGCGCACTGACATAGCGAGCATCTACATGAGATGCAAGTTCATCATGTACTAACTCACTACTTTCAGGGTTGTCTGCACTTTTGACGACTACAGTAGCTGCATCGTAACCTTTGTAAATATATTTGTAGACATATTTAATGGATTTGATGGAAGTGCAGGCTTCTACGTTGATGTGGGCGTTGTACTTCATGAGTAAATGTGGATTGTAGGGTAATATACATATCTATTGTCCACTTTTTTCCCACGAATAATGGCACTATCTCCTTCTCTTCTTTTATAAAGTGGATATCCATCACAATTTGCATATGTTTTGTCTCTATAATCTTTTGGAAAATCTTTTGAACATTGATTATTTTCCATACATGGTGATTGTGGATTAAGGTCTCCACAGGGTCCATGAATCATGCGATGAGTAACAATCTCATATAGTCTACCATATAGTTCTGGATCCGGTAGTTCAGCAACTATGACTGCATCCACTTTGTCCGAAGTATCTAATTTATCTTTCTCTTGAAGTATTATGAGAAGATGTGCATGTGGAAGGCCTCTTTTTTGAAATTCAATGGTATATACATAAGCAAGACATTTGCCAAATAACTGATTTATAGTGAAGTCACGTATTAATTCATTTAATTTTATCTTAAAAACTCTGGCTACTAAATCTGGTCGATCTGAAGCACTTTGTCCAAGAAGTAGATTTTGATTAATTTCTGGCCATTGTGGATTACATGTAAATGTCACAAATAAATCTGGTTTTCCAAATTTTGTCACAATAGCCATAGCATCATTGTATCTTTCTCTCATATTTCGAGGAGATCCTTGAAAGGAAGATGGTAAAATGATGGCTTTGCCAGCTGTCATGTCTCTGCTTGTAGCCACGTCAGCAACATAGTCCATGAGTCCACAATATTGTTCTACACGTAGTTTATCTTGTTGATATTTTATAAAGTTTAAATTATTTGCCTCAACTTGCAAATATGAATCAATAATCCATTGTTGTGTTAGTTTCCCACCACATAAAATTGGATTAAATTCATCTCTAATGGCAATTTGAGCAACTTTAAATTCAAGCATAGAAACATTATTTCGGATTCTGGCTTTAGCATTTGGGTAACTGGGAAGGGTTAATTTTGGTTGCCAACCTGCTTCTCCGTGTGGGAAAAAGATGGGATATGTCATTGGATCTAAATTTGGACTTAAGATATTAATATTAATAAATGGTTGGTCCTGATTTCTGGGATATACTCTAATGTCTCTTTGAAATGGTGGTTCTCCTTCATCATTCTGAAAGACCATTGCAACCTCATTTGATGTTGGCAAGTTATAACGACGTTTATCAGTATGTCTGTCTCTTTTAAGCACCATATTAACCTTTGGCATGGGTAATTGATGTCTTTGTGCATGAAGTAGTTGTTCATTTTCTACTTCTGCCAATTTTTTGTAAGCTTTACTGTAGGGATTGTTGTCCATAATGTTATTTAGCTCTATAAAAACACTGGGTAAGCATTTTTTATTTTCTTCCATCTGCATACGTTGGTCAACAGCTTCCATTGTATCTAGGACATATAGTTGAGCGAATTTTCTTTGCTCTCCTTCCTCTGGATGTAAATGTGAAGTCCGATGATAAATTTGTCCTTGGACTTTAAAACAGTAAGGACCATGTCCTGGTACATTAGCAGCTAATGTTGCCCCCATAGATGCAAATGATATGGCACTATTGTAGGATCTTATGTTTGTCTTAAAATTTTTGTAATTTGGAAAAGTAGGTTCAGTCATAATATTTAGTAAATAGGTTGGAAATAGTTTCCTTTGTGGAAGTTTGAACTTTCCTTTTTGACAACAACTAATAAATTGTCCATCTCGGGGTCTCTCCTGTTTAAAATAATAAGCCTCACAAAATTGACATTGAGTAGTCAGGTCCCCACAACTATGAACCTCTACTGCTAAAGACTTCAGTAAAGGACAATTTGCAAAGCATATTGGATGTTGACTTTCATATTCATCCGATGAAAAGTCATGAAATGTTTCAACAACAGGTTCTAAATGTTTAGTTTTTTTCGTAGATTTTCTTGGTATATGTTGGACTTGTTTGGTTGAAATGTCCTGTAAGTTTTTAGTAAGAGTTTGCAAATGCTTTTTTTTTGTAGTTGCTTTTTTTGGTCTGTCTTGACTGGTATGTTGTAAAATGTCATCTGATGTTTTAGGAACAGTTTGTAAATGCTTTATTATTTTTTTATTTTTTTTGGTTGTATCTTTCATTTTTGCAGCTGATATTCTTTTATTTGCAAGTCTTTTGCGTTCTTTTTCTCTTCGAATTTCTTTCTCCTCCGGTGTCTGCTGGGCGGCCCATCTCTCTTGTCTTTCTCTAGTTTGACGTCTTTTCTTCTCTTCTTTGGTCTCGTTATCAGCCATATTAATCTGTAAAGGAAAAAAAATAAATGTAATTGTGTATATTTAAATTTGTAATTCCTGTTAAAGATTCTTGTGCACAATTGGTGAAATAAAAGGCAAATCATGAATGTATCATTTATATTTAGTTAAATTTATAATTCCTGTCCTCACTGGCTAAGAATTTGGGCAATGGAATACTGCTGTAAATAAGCATGTAACATATTTTTTTAAAAAAATGGTTTTATTTATGAAAAACGTTGTTTGTGGATAGATATTTACCACTGCAAAACTTCTTTGCTAAAAAAAAAAGTGATGTGGTTATTGAGCTATGTATTGCATAGTAGCAATTTAAATAAAATAAGGGAGATAGTAAAATAATTATGTTATTTTTCTGTTGACACGAATGCAACTGAAAGCAGTTTCTTTAGTTTTATACTTTAGTACTTATTATACTTTACCTTGGTTGAAGTGTGATTTAAATCCGAATGTTTGTTGGTCCTCGGTTCCAAATCGTTGTCCAATGGTGTTGTCCTCTGTTGGAAGTCCTCGTCCGATGGTGTGGTCCTGTGGCGATAGCCCTCGTCCGATATTGTGGTCCTGTGGCGATATCCCTCGTCCGATGTTGTGGTCCGTTGGTGAAAGTCCTCGTCCGATGGTCTGGTCCTGTGTTGAAATTCCTCGTCTGCTGGTCTGGTCCTGTGTTGAAATTCCTCGTCTGCTGGTCTGGTCCGAGTCCTCGTCCGATGGTCCGGTCCTGTGGATAAAGTCCTCGTCCGATTGTCTTCACGCAGTATCTGTTGTAATATAAAATAGAAAATGTTGTTTGAGTGAAATGTCTTTTAAATAATTTAAAAATGTATTAATTTGACTGTATTGTATGAGTTATGGTTATTTTTTTCTATCTTTGTTTTTTTTTACTTTCTGTACAATGCGACAACTTTTGTTATTCTTATTGAAGGTTCTTAGTAAGGCTTGTGGGTTGTGATATATTAAATAAGATGTGTTTTATGTTATTTTTTGTAGAATCCTGTTTTGTGCACACCACTTGTGGTATAGTTATTTAACCTTTATTGGGATGGTTATAGTTCGTGAAACATGAAATAATATAATTAATGTAGTTTGCTATGTGTTTGTGTTAGTTTTTGACAATCCTGTTTGGTGCGCAGCACTTGTGCAAAACTTATTTGTTCTTGATTGTACAGGTTATAGGTTGTTAAACATTAAAGAAGAATGTTAATATAGTTTGCTATGAGTTTGTGTGATTTTTTGTACAATGCTATTAGGTGCACAACACTTTTGTTATTCTTATTTTTGCTTCTTTGTAAGGCTTATAGGTTGTTAAACATTGAATAATAAATTCTGTTTTGTGTGTAGCAGTTTGTGTGTCATTTAATTGCGATTTGGCTAATTGAATCGTGCCCTAAATAAGCACATAGCATATTTTTTTAAATACGTTTTTAGTCATTGAAAAACTTTATTTGTGATATTTTTTTAGTAACTAAAAACTTATTTTAAAAAAATTGTTATGTTGTTATTTAGAGCCCTATTCAATTGGACAAATTGCAATTGAATGAGGGCCTTTGTGTGTACCATATGTTGCATAGTTTGTCCCTCATTGAATTGCATTTTTTACAATGTAATAGTACTCTAAGGCCGTAATTGAATTGCAATGTAGAAATTTGAATAGGCTTGTAAATAAGCACATTACATATATTTGTTAAAATAGAATAAGGGCCTAAAAGTTCTTATTTATAGCCATATTTAATTTTCCAAAATAGCAATTGAATGAGGGCCTTTGGTTACTGCATTTGTTATATTGTGAGCTCCTCATTCAATTGTGTTTTGTCCAATGGAATAGAGCTCAATATCAGCACAGAGCATATTTTTGTACGGAATTTTGTATTTAGTGAACTTGTATCCAAAAGCAACGTGTTCACAAAAGAAAAATTTCCTTTAAAAAATATGCTCTGTGCTTATATAGAGCCCTATTGAAATGGGCAAATCACATTTGAGTGAGGCCCTTGGCCATTAAAGATATATAGGTCCTCATTGAATTGCAATTTTGCCAATTGAAGAGGGCTCTATATAATCACATAACATATTTATTGAGCCAATTTTTTAGTTATTGAAAACCTTGATTGTGGTTAGAAATTCAGTAACTAAAAAGTTCTGTATAAAAAATATGTTATGTGCTTATATAGAGCCCTATTGAATTGAGGAAGTCGCAATTGAATAAGGCTCATGGTTATTTCTTGTTTATACTTAATACTTTACCTTGATAGAAGTTTTGAATGACAGACGGTCCCCTCCTGCCAATCTTAATCCGCCGGTCTTCTTGTAGTGTCTGTTTGAAAAAGAAAGTGAAATAGTTATTTGTATTTTTATAATTTTTCATGTATCATTGTTGTAAGCTAATTTTGTTGCATTGGCAATACACATAAATGTGTCACATGTCACTATACATTATACACATATATGTCGGTGTCACATGTCACTATGAAGGGGCAATACACAGAAATGTGCGTGTCACATGTCACTATACATTATACACATATACGTGCGTGTCACATGTCACTATGAAGGGGCAATACACAGAAATGTGCGTGTGAGATGTCACTATACATTATACACATATACGTGCGTGTCACATGTCACTATGAAGGGGCAATACACAGAAATGTGCGTGTGAGATGTCACTATACATTATACACATATATGTCCGTGTCACATGTCACTATGAAGGGGCAATACACAGAAATGTGCGTGTCACATGTCACTATACATTATACACATATATGTCCGTGTCACATGTCACTATGCAGGGGCAATAGACAGAAATGTGCGTGTCAGATGTCACTATACATTATAGACATATATGTGCGTGTCACATGTCACTATACATTATAGACATATATGTGCGTGTCAGATGTCACTATACATTCTATACATATATGTGCGTGTCACATGTCACTATACATTATAGACATATATGTGCGTGTCGTCACTATACATAAACCTCTGTTTAATATTAAATTATGTTTTTTTGTTGTTTTGTTAAATGAACCTTTTTTTTTTTGTGAGCCTATACACATAAATGTGCCATACATGATGACTACATAAATCCTAGTTTATTTTTTTATTTGTTTGACCTGTCCTGATAATAAAATGTAATATATTATAGCTTACCTCTCAGTTGTAATTTGCACAATGCAAAGTAGTAAATTAGTAAAGAATTGTGTTCTCAAGTAAAAGCAGCAGTTATCTCAGAAGTCACTCCGTTGATCACCTGAGGAGAAATGTATTTTTTTGTTTGAAATAGGCAGTATTTATAAACTTGTAGAAAGTTCTGGAAAGTGAGACCGTTAGAACGCAATACGCATGCGCTATTTGCGTTCCAACTTACAATTTGCGTTCCATCCGCCATTTTCTGCGTATTACTGTTCAAAATGGTGTTTAATCTCATTGTGATACGTTCCGCATAGTATGTGTTTCATTATTGCGAGTAAGTGTAGTGTAGTTACGTCTGAAGCCTCGTTTTCGTTTTGTTCGTCGGCCATTTTTTCTCTCGCTTAGCGATGGTATTAGTGTCTAAAGTGTTTAAATTTGATTTAAATGTAGGTGTAACTTGTTTTTTTGAGGTGCTGGCTGGTTCCTCTTGCTGTAGGTAAGCTTTTTATGTGTTTGTTGTGTGTCTTTGTTAAGTTTTAAATGTTTGTATGTCGGCGTGTTGCGTCCGATGTTTGCGAAGTCGTAATGTGTGGTAACGTGTCTCGTATGGTCTTTGCGTGTATAGCCTCGTTTTCGTTTTATTCGTCGGCCATTTTTTGTGTCGCTTAACAAACTATTTATTGTCTAAACTCTTTTATTTTGAGTGCAATTAAGTTGTAAGTTGCATTTTTGAGGTCCTGGGTGCTTCCTGTTTGTGTAGGTAAGGTTTTTATGTATGTGCTGTGTGTATGTATTGTGTTTGTAATTTTGTAATGTTTGCGAGTTGCGTCCGAGTGTTGCGAGGCCGTAATGTGTGTGAACGTGGGTCGTATGTTGTTTGCGAGTGTCGTAATGTGTGTCAACGTGTGTCGTATGTTGTTTGCGAGTGTCGTAATGTGTTGCGACGTAAACTTTTTTTTGCAAGGGTCGCAGTTGCTGCAACTGAAGACCTCGCTTTGCGAGGTCCTCAGGTGCTGGCATGGAGCGCCTGCGGCGCTCCAAGCCAGCAACTGAGGCCCTCGCTTTTGCTGGCAAGGAGCGCCTGCGGCGCTCCATGCCAGCAACTGAGAACCTGGCACTGTGCCCTCGCTTCGCGAGTGCCGCGGGCTCGCTACGCGAGCCCGCAGCGTTAGCAACAACTCGTACGCTCACAACTATATATGTGATATATATATATATATATATATATATATATATATATATATACATACATACATACATATACATACACATGCACACACACACATACATGCACACACACACATACATGCACACACACACATACATGCACACACACACACATACATGCACACACACACATACATGCACACACACACATACATGCACACACATACATACATGCACACACATACATACATGCACACATACATACATACATACATATACTGCAGCATTTGGGAGCATTTGGGAGCCCTTGACCCTCCCTGACCCTCCTGATCCTCACCTTCCTTCTGATCTCTGCCATCTTGATCTCACCCCAGCGCTTCCTACCAGCACGCCTTGCGTACTGCAGCGTTGCGTGTGTGACGTCACTAGGACGCACCGGCCGACGCGATGCTGGTAGGAAGCGCTGGGGTGAGATCAAGAGGACAGAGGCAGTTTGAAAAGGTATATTCGCCGTATAAGACGCACCAACTTTCCTCCCCCAGTTTTGGGGAAGAAAAAGTGCGTCTTATACGGCGAAAAATACGGTAGTTTTGATAGCTGATTTTGCTATTTACTGCTTTCATAGAGTAAAATGCCGTATCACTAAATATTAATACCAAATATATTCTATGGAATAGATATCTGTTAGTTATGATAAGTTAGTATGATACGATTTTATACACTTTTTATTGATTTCTATATTGAACTAACAATATAGAATATTTTAAAATTGATTGTTATTTAATCATTTGAAAAGGATTTTGATAAACCTCTCATTGATTATATATTGTAATATATCTAAAAATCAAGTTTACAGTTTAGATATATCCATATTCTTGTTTTTTCTATTATTTCATTAAACGCTGTTCTGCATAAAGCGCATACATTTCTATTAATTAATAATTGAACTCAATAAAATATAATATTCTATACATCGTAATATTTTTGACATATACTAATTGCGTGAGATTCAGTACCCTTGGATGTATTCAATCAGGACCTGGGGATTTATATTTTTTTCTACCTATTTTCAATTTCTTCCTGTGTTATTATTTGGTGAAGGCAGTGTAGCCCCATTATGTTGCAGTGGTATCTTACCTTCTAAAGAAAATAACATATTTAGCTCATTTGCCTTTTCTTGGTCATTAATTATAATACAGCCTGTTTCAGATTGTAGTGTTCCTATAGCTTAATTCCTGGCCTTCTTCTTATTAATATATTTAAAAAATATATTTTAGGCTTAGTCTTACTCTTCTTTGCAACCAACTTTTAATTTTCTATTTTAGCCAGTCTAATAGCACATTTGCAAGCCTTGTTGATTTCCTTGGACTCACTTAAGGCAGTCTCTGTTGCCTATTTTTTGTATCATCTAAATGCCTTTTTTTTACTCCATATGTTCATCTCTAAACCATTGTTAAGCCACATTCAGTGTCATTTACTCCTTTTAATTGTATTCCCATGTGGTAAATGGTGATAAGTATGTAAATTAAGGAAGGATTTAAACGTTGTCCATTTCTGTTCAGTATTTTTACCTGTCAGTGCTTTGTCCTAGTCTATACTTTGTGCTGCTGCCCTTAGACGGTTAAAAAGAGTTTTCTGGGCCCCTTACAGTTTTGTTTTTTCACTTCAATCTCAAATGAGACTGTGTTGTAATCACTGTTTCCTAAAGGTTGCCCTATTTCATCATTTGATACTATATCAATATTATTTGAGATTACTAAATCCAATATAGCCTCATTTCAAGTAGGTTCTTGTATAGCCTGGGCCATATAATGATCTCTGAGCGTACTCAAGAACCTGCTTCCCTTAGATGAACTCATAGTCTCATTCATCCAGATTATTTCAGGGTAGTTAAAATACCCCATTAATAAATATAAAACATTATATTTGAAAACTGTGTTGAATTCTAATTAAAAAAATTCACCAAACATACATCATAAAATGAAAGGATGGGGGAGAGAGTACAAATGAAACTTCTGGTGCAGATTATTCCATCATACTCTGTGTTAGATATTCCCGACTGAATCAGTAGTCTGTCACCCGAGGTGACCTCAGAAGTATGAGGGATTAAAAGATCATGTGTGGTACTCTCTGTTGAAGCTCAATAATAATTGTTCCTCATGCTGTTGTCTTGCTTCGCACGATTCACTGAAGATTCTTCTGAATGGACGCAGTCAGCTCGTGTTGAGGATTTACATAAATGTGCCTTTACATACAAGTATAAGAGGAAATCCTCCATCACTCCCAAATCCATTAACCTCAATTTCAGGTTCACCTTCTTTTTTGGTCCAGGATGGGAAAATACTGAGTCCGCCAACGTCAATAGAGACATTGATACTCACGCCACCGCCTCTAAGAAGGAAAAGACGATTCAGCAAAGAAAAAGAAGGAGGAGGAAAACTGGTACAAGGCAAAGAAAACAAAAAGAATCATATAGATTCAATCAAGATCTACAATTTTGCCAGGAGACCAGTGTATAGCATAGAAGAACAGGTACTTAAGAAAGGGTTATCCTTTTCTCCAGACGGTGAACCCAATTCTCTTGAATTGTTTGTGGATTTACACAAATTTATCAGGAATGTTACTCTGAAAAGGCATTTCAACACAATCAAAAATTTGGTACCAGAAGGATCAGCGACATTAGAAAGCAGCATGAGCAACGTTGTTAGAGAAAATTTAATAATTTGCGCCCTAGAAGAATTACAAGATGATAATTCATCAGAGGATGGATCAGTTGGGGACGAAGTCAGCATACACATGGAAAAAGACTTACATGTTATGAATACGAACAAGAAAGTTATCTGTTCTAATTTGAAACCAAAATCCACATTTAACCCGATAAATTCCAAAGGTAACCACATATCGGTATTCAAATATTTAATAAGTAAAAAAATTGAAGGTATCTGTGGGAAAAAACATATTCATCAGCATAATTTAAGCTGGAGGGAGAGACAAGCACTGAAGAAACTTAGTAAGGATACCTCCATCGTTATTAGACAAGCGGACAAGGGAGGGGGAATTTGGTCAGGTGACCAAAACAAGCTATTCTGTATCACTTACCTAAGATACACAAGAATTCAACCAAACCTACAGGATGACCCATAGTATCGGATCTCTAACTGATCTCTATCATTTAAAACCATTAGTGTCAAATTTAAAATCCTACATAAGAGACATTCCACATGTTCATGAACCTATAGGGAAATATACCTGGAAATCCACTTATATTTGGATTACATTGGATGTGACGTCCTTATATACGTCAATACCCCAACGTCAAGGAGCATTGGCATCACGGCACTGGATATGGAAGGAAACATGGAGGAAACACAATCCCAGCTGATCATGGAAGCAATTATTTTTATCTTGGAACATAATTATTTTTTGCTTGAGGGTAAATATTACCTACAAACAAAAGGAACAGCGATGGGTACAAAATTCGCCCCAAGCTTCTCTAGCCTGCATATGGGAAAATGGGAAAACCAAAATATTTGGAATAATAATCCTTTCTCTGAAAACATCATTTTTTGGTGCAGGTAAATTGTCGATATTATCATCACTTGGGAAGAATTCACAAATGGTGACAAAGATCAGTTTGCCCAGTACGTGAACAATAATGATATGAATTTGAGATTCACAATGAACGGTAATCCATCTGAAATTCCTTTTTTGGATGTAATTTTGCAATCAATGCTGTAAACAAAACTAATTCCAATGGTTACCTGCACGTAACGAGTGGACATCAACAGAAATGGATCGAGAATATACCATACAGTCAATTTAGGAGGATAAGATGAAACTGTACTATTTTGGAGGACTACGATAATGAAAGTGAGGTCCTTAAGAGAAAATTAATGGAAAAAGGGTATAAAGCAACACTGGTGGATAAAGTGAATATGAGATCACGAGAACTGGATAGATCAGATCTTTTGAAAAATATAAATAAAGAGAAAATTAAAAAGGAAGAAATTATGGAGGTTCATGTAGATTTTTGACAAGATACAACTCAGCCTCAAAATCTATCAAAGATAGCATTAAAAAATTCTGGCCCATTTTAGTAGAAGATGAATTCCTGAAGGATGTATTACCACTAGTTCCTACAATTACTTTCAGGAAAAACTTGAATCTCAAAGACATCATTGCCCCCAGTCAATTAAAGAAGGCCGGATCTAAATAGAATAAGATCTCTTTGATGGGGAATTCCATAGGCACCTACCAGTGCGGGGTAGAAAATTACACAACCTGCAAACACTTGAAGAAAGGTAAAAGAAGCATAGCTTTCTCTGTATACAGAAAGAAGGATTTTAAGATCAATACACTTATGAATTGTAAGACTAAATTATGAATTGTAAGACTAAATATGTAGTATACTTTATCACGTGTGGTTGTGGGAAAAAGTACGTAGGACGGACAACCATATCACTGAAACAAGGTTCAGAGAACATCTTTATAATACCTCCAAGGGACTTTTGACAAATGGTCTTTCGGCACATCTCACTAAGGTGCACGACAAAGATACTAGGAACATTTGCATACAGGCCTTGGAGCATGTTTAAGTGAATAACAGAGGAGGAGACAGAACCATTGCGTTAAGAAAAGCACAAACAAAACGGATACACCAATTAGGGACCCTTGAGCCAGAGGGTCTTAGCAGGGACATTGATGGGCAATATTCTAGTATATTATAAGAGGGAAAATGTTATATAGAACATATGTGGAATTGGTAGAAATGCTCTGCATAGAAGTTAGCTGCAGATCATTGCACACTCACACATACAGACCTTGGGTCAAGACAGATGCATGTACTTCAAGTAGTCCTAAGCAAACACTTGAGTTTAACATAAAGGTTTGTTCACTAGATATCTGGTGAATTTGATCTCAAGAGCTTTGATTGCCCAAGGTTGCAAGCCAGATATTGTGACATCACACATACACAAATGTAAACAGGGGTGTGGTATTGGAGAGTATAAATATGTCGTTTTGATCAGTCAAGAAAGGTTGAGAGATAGTTTTCACATAAACAAGGTGTGAGACTATTTCTATGTGGTCTATCCTGACTTGGGGAGTGGTCTTGCCATGGGCCTCTAAATAACCTGTATGCAGTATTCTCTGCCTGTACATCTTCGGAAGCCATCTTTTGTGCCACAGAGGTCAGGAACTACATGATTCTGCAGGGGTAGGTTTGAACTAGTTTCATATCAAGCCCCCTTGAAGAAGCAGATCGTGACATTGGATCGCAGTGGTGGGATCTCTGTATAAAACACAGTAGGATGGCAGCTTATGAAGAGATGTCTGCAGCAGAGGAGGAGGAAGTGTCCAGATGGTACCAAAGATGGATGGAGATACTGCCTGCAGGTTCAACCAAGGATCAGAGGGAACTCCGGATACAGATCATACAGGAGGTACAGGAAAAGTGGAGAAGGGTAAGTAATGGCCCTGTCTCAGCTCCTATGGAGGGGAAATGCTTATCCCCAGTAGAGACAGAGAATGTTCTGGTGACTGGAAAGAACTGTAGAGGAATGGGCTTTCTAAAAAAATGGATGGTTTTCCTGGGACTATGGCCAGGTCACAAGCTAATATAATCGCTGGAAAAATTTGTATGCGAGGAGGTTGCCCTGGAAGAGCATAATGCTTATTGGGTGGGACCTGTTGGGATACCTCATCATTTTTCATTGGGGCTGGAAGAGGCACTTTGGGACATAGTACATGGGGATCCGGACTGTGGCTTGGGGACAGAGAAAAGACAGCTGTGTCTGTTTGCCAAACGCTGTCACATGCTGGGACTGGAGACAGGCTCTCAGACAGCTAACCTACTTTGGCCTTTGATCCAGCAGGAGCTACAGCTGGAGGTGGATTATATAGACTACCTGGATAACGCATCCCTGGATGGCTTTTGGCCACCCAGCTGGGAGGGCTCATGCCAGTCAGGCACGGAACGAAACCACCTAACAGGTACTACAGAGAAGCTAAATATTGCCAAGGCTGGGTCAGAAAATAAAGGTATGGACTGTGGGGAGAATTTTGTTATCCATAAATCTCAAAATAACAAGGATGCCTTCATCCATGGGGTTGACTGGGAAGAGGAAGATCTGGTCCCTACCTTTAGGGAGCTAAGTCTCACCCAGGTAGAAGCATGGGGACAGGGCTAAACCACAGCAGTGCCAGGCCTAGGGGAAGAACTGGGGAAAAGCTACTCTGCTCCTAGAGTAAGAGAAGAACCGAATGAGCACTGGGCCCTACCAATTGACTGTGAAAATAGTGGAGAGGTTCCTTGGATAACCATTGCCCAGGAGCCAGCCACAGACATTGGAGCAGAAACAGAAAATATCCCTGCTCTTCAGCCTGAACAAGAGGCAGTAGCTGCTTCTCAAGGGCTGCCTGTAACTACACACCAGGCAGTCTCAGAAGGAGAGAGTCAGGAGGTTCCACCAGAGACCAAAGAGCCAGAGGGTACCCCAGATTGTGGTTTGTCTCCTGGTCTCCCTACATTGACTCCCCTGCAGCTGCCCAAAGACACGGGTTGTGTACCTGTAAGCCTGGAAAGAAGGGGCCACTGGCCAGGGTTGATAGGAAAGAGGTTGGCTACTGATCCACAACAGCTTGTGTCAGAACTGCCCATTAATCCAGCATGGATGACACAAGAGATTGTCACTAGCCCATGTTGCAACTCCAGGAGAAAAGCTCAGGCCTGGCAAAGGGAACCTTGTACTCTTCAATATTACCCATGGGACTGAGTGCTGATCCAAAATCAGCAGGACAAGTGGTTTCCCTAGCCTGGAAGGAGAGGGCTTCGCTGGGTAAGGATCCTCCCAAGTTTATGCTGGACTTACTAGCTGGGATGTACTGTTTCCCCTGGACTACCTGAAGGGTCCTCCATGGCAGTTGTCTTATAAGTCTCCCCAGGGGGTTGGGAAAGTCACTAGGCCACTGGGAAGGAGCGACTATTCGCCCTGGTCAGGGGGAGGCAGGGTACCCCGAGAGCCACTGAGGCTATCACATGGATGGACTTTCCAGACAGGAGGACAAGTAAAAGCAGTATAGCTAGAGAATTATCCGTCAGGATGATCCTCTATGCTATACTAGAAAGGAAGGAGAGAAGTTGTCATGATTTAATTGTTTAAGGAATCATATTGTCAGTAATTTATGAATATGTCCAAGGGAGCATAACATTGTTACATTGGGATTATGTGTTATTGTGTGGTTATATGTTGCCTGTACATCGTTATTATGTATCCTAGCTATAATATATTATAAGAGGGAAAATGTTATATAGAACATATGTGGAATTGGTAGAAATGCTCTGCATAGAAGTTAGCTCCAGACCATTGCACACTCACACATACAGACCTTGGGTCAAGACAGATGCATGTACTTCAAGTAGTCCTAAGCACACACTTGAGTTTAACATAAATGATTGTTCACTAGATATCTGGTGAATTTGATCTCAAGAGCTTTGATAGTCCAAGGTTGCAAGCCAGATGGTCTGACATCACACATACACAAATGTACACAAGGGTATTGGAGAGTATAAATATGTTGTTTTGATCATTCAAGAAAGGTTGAGAGATAGTTTTTACATAAACAAGGTGTGAGACTATTTCTGTGTGGTCTATCCTGACTTGGAGAGTGGTCTTGCCATGGGCCAATCAATAACCTGTATGCAGTATTCTCTGCTTGTACCTCTTAAGAAGCCATCTTTTGGGGTAGGTTTCAACTAGGTTCATATCAAGCCCCCTTGAAGAAGCAGATCGTGACAACCACTATTATCATTTTGATGTCTACTAATAGTCTAATGTGATTTTTCAATTTTATTAGTTTGTAGCCCGCCCAGTAATAACAAAGCGCTGATATCTGTAACTGTCATCTGTTACATTATTTTTCATTATCCCCTATGGGGTATGTACACTACCTCGATGAGAAGGGGATTTGCCCTTAGTAGGTACCTACGATTAATATCACATATTATAATTGTCAAACTATGAGACGTAGGCACGCTTTGCGTGGTGCATACGACTTAGGCAATGAGCCTGAGCACCGTTAACTCGAATCACTTAGGCGATGAGCGCCAAAGGCGCTCATCAACTGCGAACCTCGCATAGCACTGCGAGCCATGAAGGCACTAAAACTCGCAGCACTTGGCGAGCCGTTAACTCACAGTTTTTAGGCGATGAGCGCCAAAGGCACTAAAACTTGCAACACTTGGGCAATATTTTTTAATTGATATATATGCACACCTGCTTTTACCTCTATGGAGGAGCATCAGTCTAACCCAATATATAGGGACATTGATGAATACATTTCAACCCCTTTATCAAGAGGAAAGTGACTATAATTAATTTGTATACATACATATAGTTTCTTAAATCCCCTACACAAAAATGGTCAGCATACTGAGCCCAACCTAGGATTCAGAGGTCAAGTAATAGGGGAGCAGAATACAAATTAATTCTCTCTTCACAGCCTCGAATCTACAGCTAGTACAATAGGGGAGCCATATATGTACCACAATGGAGAGAACTACATATTTCCAGTTGGAATTTGTGTATTCACCAGTAACTCATATCCCTGTGGATATAGGTCATATAGACCACTAGTAAGGATTTGGATATTCCATTTGAACCTTTAAAATCATGTGAGTTGGTACGAACGTGGATTTTAATCATGTGTTATATGTAGGAGTACGCTACTCCTCTATTAGCATCAGATATTTGGTACACAAATTATTTGAGTAGGAACATGTAATAACTATGTTATTTTATTATATTATAACTTTTTATTTTAAGTGATTGTATTATACATTGAACATATGATTATTGTAATGTTGTTTTTTTACATTGTAACACTGTGGAGAGAATGGAAATGTATATACAGTGCCTTGCAAAAGTATTCACCCCCATTGACTTTTTACCTATTTTGTTACATTACAGCCTCAAGTTCAATGTTTTGTTAATCTGAATTTGATGTGATGGATCAGAACACAATAGTCTAAGTTGGTTTAGTGAAATGAGAAAAATATACTCATAAAACGATATTTTTAAATATAAAAAATTGGCACGTGTGTATGTATTCAAGCCCATAAAAAGCTCTGGTGCAAAAAATTACCTTCAGAAGTCACATAATTAGTGAAATGATGTCCACCTCTGTGCAATCTAAGTGTCACATGATCTGTCATTACATATACACACCATTTTTGAAAGGCCCCAGAGGCTGCAACACCTAAGCAAGAGGCATCACTAACCAAACACCATGAAGACCAAGGAACTCTCCAAACAAGTAAGGGACAATATTGTTGAGAAGTACAAGTCAGGGTTAGGTTATACAAAAATATCCAAATCTTTGATGATCCCCAGGAGCACCATCAAATCTATCATAACCAAATGGAAAGAACATGGCACAACAGCAAACCTGCCAAGAGACGGCCGCCCACCAAAACTCACGGACCGGGCAAGGAAGGCATTAATCAGAGGGACAGCACAGAGACCTATATTAACACTGGAGTAGCTGCAGAGTTCCACAGCAGAGACTGGAGTATATGTACATAGGACGACAATAGGCCTTACGCTCCATAGAGTTCGGCTTTATGGCAGAGTGGCCATTACTTCATCAAAAAACAAAAGTTTTGCGAAAAGGCATGTGGGAGACTCCTAAAATGTATGGAGGAAGGTGCTCTGGTCTGATGAGACTAAAATTTAAAAACTTTTCAGCCATTAAAGAAAACGCGATGTCTGGCACAAACCCAACACAGCACATCACCCAAAGAACACCATCCACACAGTGAAACATGGTGATGGCAGCATCATGCTGTGGTGATGTTTTTCAGCAGCCGGGACTGGGAAACTGGTCAGAGTTGAGGGAAAAATGGATGGTGCTAAATACAGGGATATTCTTGAGCAAAACCTGTACCACTCTCTGCGTGATTTGAGGCTAGGACGGAGGAATACCTTGCAGCAGAACAATGACCCCAAACACACCGCTAAAGCAACACTTGAGTGTTTAAGGGGAAACATGTCTATGAATTGATGTTTTTAATTTTAGTGTCATGAGGTCTTTATTGACCCCCATGAGTGATGGGCTTAATTTTAGGTGCCGGGGGGGGGGGTACTTATAGAACCTCTGCGGCAGGGGTTAATAGTTTTATTGATCGTGGGCCCTTTAAGGACATTTAAGGTCCTTTCTGGAAATTTTAATTTCCGATGGGGCCCCCCACTGCAAGGATTAATGTGAGGAGCTTATGGGGAGCCCGCAGCATGGGGGGGGGGGGGTTGATGTTAGTTGCCACGGGGATACTTACTGTACCCCTGCGGCTTGGGGTAACCATTAGTGTGCCACTGTCCCTTTAAGGAGCGGCATCGGATCTTTAGGGGTACATATATATTCAATGCAGCACTGTACAGCATTGTAATTGATAGGGGACATGGGGATGACATATAGTACATTGGCTAGCTGGCACATCATTCATATTGTAATTTGTGGCCACAAGTCCACCGGGCTTGGAGAATGGGTTACTGCCTTGGGGGTCATCCAACCTCATAGTCCTGGGCTTGGATGACCTCCAAGGCAACAACTCGATCTGCAAGCCTGGCGGACTGTGGCCACAATTGACAGTATTGGCTAGCGGCGATGTGCCATCTAGCCAATGTACTACATGTAATCCTCATGTCCCCCAAAGGGGCCCCTATCAATTACAGTGCTATACAGTGCTGCACTGAATTCATTTTTCACTTTTTAGGTTGACTGTCTTGCATTCTGATCTGCAGGCTAATGCCCACAATTAGGTCCAAGCCCACCAAAGCTAAAGGCTGATTACTTGTCTTGTGATGGGGTGTGCTGAGGCCCCTTTATTTTGAATAGCAAAGTAGCTAAGGGGTGGCAGCACCCTGTAAGGTATCGCAGCGTTGCGGCCATTTTGCGGCCATCACTAGAATGAGGCCCCAAGTGTGTTGGAAAATGTTGAAATTGAAAAAAATCCCCTACAATGCATGTCGCACCCCTTAACTTTATGGAAACAAATTAACAAAAGAACACAGCAGAAAGTTCATGATGATTATTCCATTATGGTTGTTCAATAAGGAATCTGGAAGAAATAAATCTTGTCAAATTCATTGTTGGATCCAGCAAAATGTTTTTATAGTAGCAGACATTGTTACAAACATTTCTACATGATCTCCAGATCTATTCAAAGAACAGTTAAAATATCTACAAAAAGAATAGTTTAATTTAGATACAATAAAGAAAACTATAGATTGTATTATGAAAAAACAAAATTTAGCCATTAAGACACCATGTGAAAACTGCTGTATACATAATTTTAGTGATAAATAAAAGTCTCTATCACATATATAGTTGTGGATCTGCTTGGTTGTTCATAACGCTTAATATGTTGGTAACACTTCGCAAAGCTAAGACAGTAACTTTTACAACAAGTGTTGAGGAAATAAGGCAACGTGAAACAACTGATCCAAATAAAAAGATTATTATTGTACAAAGAAGCAGACTTACAACAAGCAGTAATTCAACTAGCGCACACCACAATGAGATAAAACAGGGTTTATATACTTTTTTGAAGATGTCCCAGTGACGTGGTTCAACCAATCCAAGTCTTCTACACGTTCTGCAACCCTGAGTTTCCTTATCTTGAACTTGCAGCAATTGAATCAGATGAACAAGCAGAAAAACATTTTGTTTGATTTGGCTTTTAAAACATCAATTTGATATTAAGCACAGGGCAAGACATGGGCAGGTAATATTTAATTTAACATTCTCACCCTTTTGATAATTTATTATTACACATATTTATTACCTTATGTTTCTTATTTAAATAACTAACAGCCGACCTAACTGGAAATGACCCCCAAGACAGGCTGTACATCACGAACTACACACATACATCCTTATTAAATTGTGATTCAGCAAATTTAAAAGGGCTCTATTTAAGCACATAGCATAATTTTTTACAGAATTTCTTGCTTTTGGATAGAAGGTCACTAACTAAAAACTTCTGTAAAAAAATATGCTATGTGATTATATAGAGCCCTTTTTAATTTGCTGAATCGCAATTTAAAAAGGCTGATAAACTGCAAAGATAGTGGGATTCTGGCATCCATTCCAGGCTGCCTACCTGATGACCATTTCCTCTAAGCATTCACACATCTTTATTGGTAACACACAAGCACAAGCATACAATCTCTATCTGAATGGATAACAACAGCAGATGTCCACCTGGCTCACAAAAATGGCAAGGAGAGGCAGGCAGTCAAGCTATGCTACCAGATGGTCATCTCTTTGGCCTTTGTATCATATCCTTAGGCAATGAGAGTATCCGCCATTTTACTGCAACGAGAAACACAAATTACTAACAATTTCCAGGCAATTAAGCACATTAAAATCAATCCTATCACCACCACTATGGGTTTTAAGAAATTTTAAAGCATACTGTTAAACCAAACACCAATAGATCTCATCCAGGATAAGGGGTTCCATCCTTCTTTAGATATATCTCTAGCTTGTTGTTGCAACTGTTTTACTTTGCTCATGTGTGCCTCTATAGGGTCATGGGAGTCCTCAACCCAGGTACAGCATTCTGAGCCTGTGATAGCACAAGTTCCCCTTTCTATAGGTAACAGATAATAAAGAGCCATTCTGTTCTGTATGGCAACTTTTCTGACTAGAGCTAACTCTCCCTTTAGGGCATAGATAAAAACTTGTAGTTTCATTAATAATCTCATCTATGATACTAGCATATTTATTTATCTTATTTGCTAATTCAACTCCCCAACCTGTCCAGTGAGGGGACCCACATCCAGGCTTTATCTGCCAATGAGAATAGTTCTCGTTTATACCTAGTTCCCCCTTTGTATATTTTAAACAATTATATATTTAAGCGTGGTCTAATGGCTGGTACAACTCTTCCTATGGTACAGTTACCCCATGCTCCCATGAAAAGCCATGAGAAGGCCTTATTGCCACAAATGTAATAGAGTCCTTGTCTCAAGACCCTGTAAATTATCTTCCCATGATTTCCCAGCCACTTTTGAAACCATACCATATTATGTTGCACATGACTTTGACAGCTCCACTCATCTTCGTCTGTTCGTTCAGGGCAAGAACACCTGGGGGCACACCAAGCTTTCAATGTTGGGCAAAAACATAAGCTGTTACAACCCGCATATACAATATCACATGGTGTATCATTAGGTTCAATGTTAAATGTTAATGTAGCATTTCGACAATCTGTTTCCCCCACATGTACCTCGGGTAAACTAGCAAAATGACCTTTTATTTTTGCTATGTGATTTCACGTACATGGGCCCCAGACACATTGTAGGTGGAGAAATTATACCAGCAATTTCTAAATATGTCCCTTGATCTGAGAGAGCATTATGAGTAGAGTGATCTACATTTATTTGAACCTCATAACTAAAATCTGTTAAATTCAAATAATTGATTGATATTGATACACCAATTAAAGAGATTCCTTTATGAGTTTTTTTACAAGTGGATTTACCTTACAAGTAAAGGCTGATAAACTGCAGAATGCACTAATTGTGCCCAGGTGAGAGGGGTGTGGTTTGACTGTTAAACTTGTATAAAAGGTTTGTGAGCTGGTTTGGGGCCTGTTTACAAGTGGATTTACCTTACAAGTAAAGGGTGATAAACTGCAGAGTGTTCTAATTGTGCCCAGGTGAGAGGGGTGTGGCTTGACTGTTAAAGGTTTGGGGCCTGTTTACAAGTGGATTTACCTTACAAGTAAAGGGTGATAAACTGCAGAGTGCTCTAATTGTGCCCAGGTGAGAGGGGTGTGGCTTGACTGTTAAACTAGGGAAAAAGGTTTGTGTGCTGGTTTGGGGCCTGTTTACAAGTGGATTTACCTTACAAGTAAAGGCTGATAAATTGCAGAGTGCACTAATTGTGCCCAGGTGAGAAGGCAGAAGTTAATATAAACAGGAGAAGGGGAACTTCTGAACTTGCGAACATTTTAAGTATCAAGTGCAATTCTAGTAAAAACCTAGGAGTTTAAATAAAAGGAGGGACTTCAAAGAAAAGGGAGGGCAGATTTATAGTGCAAAGGAGGAAAACTTTATATAAATATATTATTTTATATTCTTTATTTTTCCCACTGAAATTTTGTAGACAATAAAAATAATTATGAGTCAGTCCAGTGGCAACCTTATTCAGTGTACATCTTGTCATATGTGTGCAATACTGGAACAGATGATCCAGGGTCCATACCTCTGTGAGAGGTGTGAGCATGTTGCCTCTCTGGAAGCTCAAATTGGAGATCTGGAGAGGAAAATTGCAGCACTTAGTGATATTGCTCCACTGGAAAGGGGGTTGGTGCTCACTGAGCACAGTTTAGCTGGGCCTAGCATGGAGGGTGGAGCTGGGGCTAGTGAGGATGTCCAGGGAGGCAGCTGGGTTACAGTTACAAGGGGAAGCAGGGGGAACAGGAGGAGGCAGGCCAGTTCTGAGTTGGCAAACACCAACAGATTTGCCAGATTGAGTGAAACTGTTGGGGATGTCCATTCAGGAATGGCAATGCCAGATAGAGCTGTTCCCTCTAACAGCCGGGCAAACAGCTCTACTGGAGGAGAGGGAGGGCAGAATAGGCAGAACAACAGACAGGTTTTGGTTGTAGGGGACTCTATTTCTAGGAAGGTAGACAGGGTGATTTGTCACCCAGATCCCAGCAATCGAACAGTTTGCTATCTCCCGGGTTCGTCATGTTGTGGATCGGGTAGACAAATTATTGGGAGGGGCTGGAAATGAACCGGCGGTCTTGGTAGATATTGGTACCAATGACAAAGTTAGTGGAAGATGGAGTGTCCTAAAGAATTATTTTAGAGAACTAGGTAATAAGCTGAAGGCAAGGACCTCCAAGGTAGTATTTTCTGAGATACTACCAGTGCCACGTGCTAGCCCAGGGAGGCAGAAGGAGATTAGGGAGGTTAATGCGTGACTAAAGATGTGGTGCACTAAGGAGGGGTTTGGCTTTTTAGAGCACTGGGCTGAATTCTCACTTCGGTCCAATCTCTACAGTAGGGATGGATTGCACCTTAATGATGAGGGAGCTTTTGTACTAGGGGATAGGATGGTAGAAAGGCTGGAGGAGTTTTTAAACTAGTAGGTGGGGGGGAGGGACTAGATATAAGTAATGGGGTAGAAAGTGTAGAGGGTATAAGGGATGAATTAACAACTGATAGGGGAGGAGATGGGGGGAGGGGTAGTATAGTCAATAGGGAGGTAGTACTAAGTAATTCAAGTACAGTGGACGGCACTTCAGAACTACAGACTCATAACATAAGGTGTATGCTTGCTAATGCCAGAAGCTTGCCAGGAAAAATGGGAGAGTTAGAATTATTAGCAAATAATGAAAAATGGGATTTAATAGGCATTACCGTAACGTGGTGGGATGAATCTCATGACTGGACTGTTAATCTGGATGGTTATAACCTATTTAGGAAAGATAGAGGCAATGGTAAACGAGGAGGAGGGATTTGTCTGTATGTTAAGCCTGAATTTAAGGCTATAGTCAGAGAAGATATTTATGGTGGACCTAGTGATAAAGTTGAATGTTTTTGGGTAGAGTTAAATAGCGGAGCAGCAAATTCCAAAAGAATATTAGTAGGAGTATGCTATAAACCCCCAAATATAGCTGAAAGTGAGGAAATACAATTATTGTTACAGATTGGAAATGCAGCTAAGCACGGGCAAGTTCTAATAATGGGAGATTTTAATTACCCTGAAATAAACTGGATAAATGAGACCAGCAGTTCAGCTAAGGGGAGCAGGTTCTTGAGTACACTCAGGGATCATTATCTGGCCCAGGTTATACAGGAGCCTACTAGAAATAAAGCTATCTTAGATTTACTCATCACAAATAATATTGATATAGTATCAAATGTTGAAATAGGGCAACCTTTGGGAAACAGTGATCACAACACAGTCTCATTTGAGATTGAATTAAAAAAAACACATTTTAAGGGGCCAACAAAAACTCTTAATTTCAAAAAGGGTAGATTTTAACGATTTAAGGGCAGCAATACAAAGTATAGACTGGGACAGAGAACTGATAGATAAAAACACTGAACATAAATGGTCAACATTTAAATCCTTACTAAATATACATACACATCGGCATATACCGTGTGGGAATAAAAGTAAAAGGAGTAAATCACAACCCATGTGGCTTAACAATGATTTAAAGATCAAGATACGGAGTAAAAAACAGGCATTTAAATTATACAAACAAGAGGGGACAGAGACTGCTTTACGGGAATACAAGGAAATCAACAAGGCTTGCAAAAGCACGATTAGACTGGCTAAAATAGAAAATGAAAAATGTATTGCAAAAGAGAGTAAGACTAACCCTAAAATATTTTTTAAGTATATTAATGGGAAGAAGGCGAGGAAGGAAGCTATAGGAACATTAGAATGTGAAACAGGCTGTCTAAAAAATAGTGACCAGAAAAAGGCAGATGAGCTAAATAGGTTCTTTTCTTCGGTATACACAAGGGAGGTACAAGTGGTTGGGACACTGCAACATAATGGGGCTACACTACATTTGCCAAATAATTGGTTAACACAGGAAGGAATCCAAAAGAGGTTGGAAAAAATAAATGTTAATAAAGCCCCGGGTCCTGATGGAATACATCCAAGGGTACTAAGGGAACTGGGTTCTGTAATTAGCCAAACCATTATATTTAATTTTTCAAGATTCACTCAACACAGGGTCTCTACCAGATGACTGGAGAAAAGCTGATGTGATACCTATATTTAAAAAGGGAGCAAGAGCAAATCCGGGGAATTATAGACCAGCGAGCCTCACTTCTGTAGTGGGGAAGCTTTTAGAAGGGTTAATAAGGGATAATATACAAGAATATGTCTATTTGAACAGGATTATAAGAAGGAGTCAACATGAATTTATGAGGGATAGGTCATGTCAAACAAATCTAATTAGTTTCTATCAGGAGGTTAGTAGGAACCTGGATCAAGGCAACTCAGTGGATGTAGTCTTTTTGGATTTTGCAAAGGCTTTTGATACAGTGCCACATGGGAGACTATTGGGTAAACTAAGGGATACAGGTAGCAGTAAATATCTGCTCATGGATTGAGAGCTGGCTAAAAGACAGGAAGCAAAGGGTTGTTGTAAATGGAACATACTCCGATTGGATTTATGTGGTAAGTCGGGTTCCTCAGGGTTCAGTATTAGGTCCTCTCCTTTTTAACATATTTATTAATGACTTAGAGGTAGGATTGGAGTGTGGGGTCTCCATTTTCGCTGATGACACAAAGTTGTGCAAGGTAATTAAATCAGATAATGATGTGCTTTCACTCCAAGGGGATTTACATAAAATTGAGGAATGGGCATCTAAATGGCAGATGAGATCTAATACGAATAATGTAAGGTTGTGCATCTGGGAAGAAAAAATAGCCATGCAATTTATAATCTTAATGGAGCAAATCTAGGTGTATCAGATATTGAAAGTGATTTGGGAGTGCTTGTGGACAACTACCTCGGTAACAGTGCTCAAAGCCAAGCAGCAGCTGCAAAGGCAAATAAAATATTAGCATGTATTAGGAAGGGTTTAGAAGCCAGGGAAGCAAATATAATTCTGCCATTATACAAATCTCTTGTACGCCCTCAGTTGGAATATGGAGTACAATTTTGGGCACCACTTCATAAAAAAGACATTTTAGAGCTGGAAAAGGTACAGAGAAGGGCAACAAAACTAATAAGGGGAATGGAAGGGCTAAGTTATGAAGAAAGACTAACCAAATTAAACTTATTTTCTCTAGAAAAAAGGCGTCTAAGAGGAGATATGATTACCTTATATAAATACATCCAGGGTCAGTATAAAGATTTGTCAGGGGAGCTTTTTGTGCCAAGAGGTTTTCAACTGACAAGAGGACATCCCTTGAGGTTAGAAGTAAAAAGATTCCACCTCAAAGAAAGAAAAAGGGTTCTTAACAGTAAGGGTGGTTAATCTGTGGAATTCTCTACCGGACGAGGTGGTGACAGCGGATTCGATAGATAACTTTAAAAGGGGACTAGATTTATTTCTAATTAAAAAGGGAATTCAGGGTTATCATGGATAATTAGAGAGACAGTATTGATCCAAATTTTTTACATTTACCTTTGAAACAATTGACTAAGTCTCGCTTGTGTTTTTTTTTTTTTTTTTCTGTTTGCTTTCCTCTGGACTAATTAATAATAAAAAAAAATAAAAAAACATTAAATAATTGATTAATAATTAATTAACATCTAATGAATTAATAGTTAATCCGCATATTGCAGATCAGAGGAGATCTTAAAAGGTTGAACTTGATGGACTGAAAGTCTTTTTTCAACCATAAATAGTATGTAACTATGTAACTATGAGTACTGTTTTTAGAATTTTTAGAGTTACCCGCTTGGGTCGCAGTTGTGACCCTCACAACGCTACCTAAGTGCTGCGCGGCTGCTTTGCCTTGCTTTGCGAGGCTCGATTGTGTGACAGCGCTGCTGGCTCGCCTTGCTTTGCAACTGTTTGCAACTGCGTTACTAACATTGCAAATGTACCCAACACTGACAACTATATATGTGATCACATACAGTATGTAGTTGTCAGTGTGGGTAACGTTTGCGATGTTGGTCACGCTTATGCATCCCTCGCGAAGCGAGGCGAGCCGTTGACGCACTCACGACTTAGGCTACAACAAGCGCCGAAGGCTGCACTGCAAGCCTCGCAAAGCGAGGCGAGCAGTTGAAGCACACCAAGGGCGCTCATTGCACTGCTCGCCTCACGAAGTGAGGCACGCAGGACTTTAGCTGCAATGAGCTCCAAAAGCGTTAAGGCACGTGGGACTTAGGCTGCAATGAGCTCCAAAAGCGCTGATTGCACTGTGAACCTTGCGAAGTGAGGCAAGCAGTTGAGACACGCAGGACTTAGGCGCTCATTGCACTGCAAGCCTCATGAAGCGAGGACAACAGTTCAGGCACACGGGACTTAGGCTCATTGCACTGCAAGCCTCACAAAGTGAGGCGAGCAGTTTAAGCACGCTGTTTGTTCAAATGCGTAACTAGAAAACACATAAAAACCACCAAAACAATTATAAAAAAAAAATATTACACTCAGCACAGTGGGAGAGCCAAGAAGCCTGGGAGAGAAGTTGCAAACTAATTGGAGCCATATTTGCCCTTTTCCTCCGCGTGAAAATCGGCTAAGCGAGGAAAAAAACGTAAAAATTCTGAAACAGGGTGAAAACGAGGCTCAGCAACGCAAACAGTAACACTTACACTAACAACACCAGGCAATTGGGACTTTGAAAATAAAACCAAGGAGGACCAAAAGCCTCACATTGTATGCCAACCAGCATTGCCAGCCTTACAATTTTATTCCCGTCATTTTTGACGGACAATTTCCAAGTATGTATATATATATATATATATATATATATATATATATTTATATATATATATATATATATATATATATATATATAAAATATGCATTTTGACTGAACTGATATTTTTTGACACATGGAGAAGCAAATCGATATTTATTAACTAATAAAAAGAAATTCAACACAATAGGTTTAAATTGTCATAGGGGAAAAGCTAAAGTATTATAGTAACGACAGCTTATGTGTGCAGTATAGGCATAATCAATAGCAGAAAGTGTCATCATAACCAAAACATGTTGTTAAATAAATAGAAGCTCTATTAAATTCCCCTAACGTGTAAAACCGTAGCCAGTAATGTAGCCTGCAAGACTTGCGGCTATTAAATTGGCCCGGTAAAGCAACCCGCTAATGATCAGCAGGTTATGAGCGTAAAAAGCCTACGGGACGTGGAACGTGGAATCCTTGTAGCCCGTAACCGCTTTGTTCTAATTTCGCTATTGAATTGCAACAAATGAATTGGCGTTCAAGCCCGTAACCCACAAATGGAGCCAAAAAGCCAAGAGGTACTAGAGAGGACCTACAAGGGGGGTAAAGTCCAATCCATAGCACTGTAAATGCAAATATGCACACACTACTGTACATATAATAAAAGGGAAAGTGATGTTAGGTATTAGAATTAATAGCACAACATTCTCAAGCTCGCAAATCGAGCGAAAAATACTTTATTTTCTATGTGTAATTTCCGTGTTATATCGATCCGACAATCAATGTGTTATTACATAAAATGGAACTCACATGGACTAGAATATAATATTTACGGCTTGATCAATATTGCATTATTTGTGGAATGTGGATCCCATCGTAACTCGTAATTGAACCCTGTAGGACTTTGAAATCCAACCTCCATTTTTCAGGGACGTAATGATGACCATCTCTGTTGCCATTGGCTCCATCTAAACCTGTAACTACGGGTTTCACTAATTCATCATGTAATTCATCATGAGTCTCAAGCCCGTAACTCGCACCCTGTTCAAATTTAATAGCTCTGTACTTCCGCCAAATTTCAATCCCGCAGACGTTGCTGGTCTCACGTTGCCCTTCCGGGCTTGGAATTTAATGTGGTTACTAAACTAATATATTCAAAGTGATATATTCAAGTCTAATTCTGCTTTATAGTTGATGACGTTAGTTGTTAATAGTAGTTTAAAGCTCAAGTGTTCTTAGGTGTTCATATTTTAATTAAGATTTTAAAATAAACTAATAAAGTTAAGTTTTAATGTGAGCATACCAAATTTGTGGGACAAATATTGTAACTGTAAAAGGCTGTTCTTTGCCATTTGTGTCAATATTTTTACACCCTTGGTTGGCTTTTGATAAAAAGGTTGCATATTCAAGCTCCACCAAAAGTGCCAAAAACAAGGGCACAAATCCAGTGGAGAATAATAGCTTGTCACTATATATATATAAAATGATCCTTATGATTCTTGTTGTACAATAAACGTCTCAGCTGAGCTTTATAACTTTTAAACAATGTGTCTTTAATCATTACAATAGTTGTGTTTGCATACAAATACTGAAAGTGTTAAAAGTGCCATTTTAATCCCAGTAAAATTACTTTTACAAGTCATGATTAACCCCAAGAGAATCAGTCAAAAGGCGGTTCTGACTCTGAAAGTAGAGGTTTAAGAGACTCTGTTACTCCAACAGGAAGTTGATTTTATTTTAAAGAGCATTAAAAGTTGTCTTTACATTGTAGTAGCAGTTGTACTCTACAGTAAATCATTCCTGAAATATTTACAATTGTTTTGCAGCTGAGTATGCTATTGTGTGGCTCAGAGTGCTTGATATTGGCGGTAGAGGGGTATAACTGCCAAATAACATTGCAGGTCTTTATTTTAGCTACTGCAGAGACAGACAAGCAAACTGTAATTCTAATTTGCACATCAAAGCAGCTTTATAATATGTGTGAACTGTTCATTTGTGTATAAATATATCAACAACAACTTGGAATTTACCAGGCTTACTTCACTTTAGAAAAAAATACATAACACAACATGAAGCTAGTTTTTCATGCTCTTTAAGAATATTCTCAAAACAACAACATGATTTTGTCCCTTTATAACAATATTTTTAACTAATGCAGGATTTATGCAAAAAAACTTTTTTAGTGTTTAAAACCTGCTATTCTAATTACATTTGTATATAATAAACTTTGAATTACACTTATTTAAATATTATTAATAATAATTAATTTATGCAAGGTTTTTCTCCCAGAAGGGAGTCAAAGCACTCTAATATTACTAATGAGAATATCACAAAAAGTAAAATTCTTCTATTGAAAAGTTTGGATTGCTATATTCCACTATGTATATTGTAATCACTTTTTGAAACCTTTTTCAGATTATTTAAAATCCCTGCTTACTGTATATATCAGTGTTATATACATTAATGTGCTTAAAGAGAAACTGTAATGCTCTAGCTGTTTGCTTTATCACATTAAGATAAAAAAAAAAACATTTTGTAAAATACATTGCTATAACAGGCAATTGTCCTTCCCAGCATACTCCTTGGGCCTCATTCAAATGATATTTAGCCAATTGAATAGGGCTATATATAAGGACATTTTTTTACAGATGTTTTTATTTAGTGAACTTCTATCGAAAAGCAAGGTCTTCACTATCTAAAAACTTCGGTAAAAAAATATGCTATGTGCTTATATAGAGCCCTATTCAATTGGTCAAATCACATTTGAATGAGGCCCCTTGTCTCATTGTATTGTATTATTGCCACAGTGTGATATAATGCCTACCCTAGGCTTTGCACTGTTCTCTCATTATTAAATGTTATTGCAAAGTATAAATGATAATAACATCCTTAATTTATCAAGAGGCATTTTATCACTTTACCAACAATTATGATTTTGAAAAAATGACATCAGTCCCTCCTCCTCTTTTTTTCTTCTACATGTTCATGTGTCTCATGTTGCCTTTACATATATGTTAGATTACTAAAACCCTGGGATGTTTGAGGATGTGATATATTATTATGACAATTTGTGATATTTCTCCCTAGTAGTAACATATCTCACAGCACCTTGTTTATAATAGTAGTGTTAGGATTATGGCATGTAATGTGTCCACATTGTAGAATAAAGTCGGCTCTACTGACATAAACTAATTTATGACAGGCCTTAACATACATGATTTACGTTATAGGCACAATGTTTTCTGTTTCCGTAAATAGTCAAATATACTGCTTAATTTTATGTGTGCTAACTCTACATTTTATAATGTGTATTTTATGTGCTCTTGCTGCCCCCCATTGCCAAAATGAGGAAGGAAAATACAAGTTTTTGTCATGCTCCTGTTATATTCTTTGTCACTGTGTCTCTCGTACAGTAATACACGGCAGAGTCCTCTGTTTTTAGATCCATCATTCGAAGATTTAGCAGATTTTTACTATTGTCTCTGGAGATTGTGAATCGACCTTTAACTGAATTATCATAGTTTGTGAAACCGCCATCAGCACTAATAGCAGACACCCACTGTAATCCTTTCCCAGGAGCCTGTCTAACCCAATACATCCAAAAGCTACTGAAAGTGAATCCAGAGGCCGTACAAGTCAATGTGTGAGACCCTCCAGGCTTTATCACCACTGAGTCAGACTGGACAAGTTGGACATCAGACTGAACACCTGAAAGACAAACACAAAGTATAATGACAGTTGCACAAACCCGTCAACTCAGGGAAATAAGTAATTCTAATATAGTATGAATGACCACTTTATATATTACCTGATAAACATAATATACACAGCACCAGAAATGTCTTCATAACTAGAGAGCTTGGAACTTCTGGGAGTGACCTGAAGCTGCACATAAGAAACTTCCTTTACATCATGTGAGAGATGTAAGATATATTTTATACACATGACATTTGCTTATTTTATTTGCATAATGTACGTATGATAGATATAGAATTATATCATGGAGTATCTGATCTAGTATAACTATTGTCTGCACACACATAAATATACACTGCAATTCTAATTGCCAGTACTCAATGGTCTGAAATAAAATGCTTATGATGTGGCATTACATTACATTGGGGTACATTTATAAAAGTAGGATAAGTGGGGTTCAAAAGTAAATATCCCAACACACCAGACAGCCTATTTCTCTAAGCATAGTTCTTTTATGCTTTAAATCTAAGTAACTTCAGTTATTTCTGTTAAACAGATTAAGCATAAATTTGGCCTCATTTGATAAATTTACCCACTATATCAATCTTCTTCATAAGTGCTTTAAATGCACTTTATTTTTATCTTATTTATTTTCTTATTTATTTTCCCTCTCACACTCACAGCCATTATATAATTTACTATCAGACCCATATTATAATGAGTCTTTGGAAAACATTGTTGAACTAGCGACTTGCTCGTCAAAAAATGGCGGCAATGAGAGTATGGAAAGTT